>PVJO010016996.1:0-40401 GCA_004026905.1 Hystrix cristata | reverse complement strand
AGACAATTTATTTAGAGGACAATTTATTTAAAAGTGGTGAAAAAGAGAGAACAGAAGGTGATAGATAGCTACTCGATGAGTAGGGAGCTTTCGAAAGCAAAATACTCATGGCCCCTTTGTTGTAGCCCCTTTTTATTGAGGTGTTTTCCCTTGGGTCGGCCCTTTGGAGTTTGGTTGGCTCCTGGGCTTATCAGTTATCTCTGCCTTGATTTCTCATAGCTATGTGACTTTCTTTGAAATTACGGGTGGGTGGCTTAGGGCCAGGTAATGCAGAGATTTAAGAATCAAAAGGGGGAGTTTGTTTTCTTTATGTTAATCAGAGTTTAATGGTACATTTTAGATGTACATAGTGCTAACATTCATCATAGGGGATTTGTACCTGTACATACTATTATCTTGTTGCTTCTTTTTTCCCATTCCCCTCCCCTCCCTTCACCCCTTCCTTCCTTCTTATTTACAAAAGCTTTGTTTCCATTTTTCCCTTCCATTTCTTATTTCTCTTGTCCCTCCATTCCTTTCCCCCTCCTGCTCCCTTGTTCCCTTTCCCATTTGGACATTTTCTTCCCTTTCCCAATACAATGCATTTTAGTCTTTATTTACACTTTCAGTTTCTCACACCAGAGACACAATGTGGTATTTAAACGTGTGTGTCCGATTTATTTCACTTAAGAGTATGGTCTCAAGATGCATCCATTTACCTAGAAGTATCTCAAGCTTATCATTCTTTATGGCAGCATAGTACTCCATTGTATAAAAAACCACATTTTCTTTATCCATTCTGCTGTCGATGGGCATTTGGGCTGTTTCCAAGATTTAGCTTTTACAAACTGTGCCACGAATAAAAAAGAACTCAAAAAAATCAGACCCCCCAATTTTAAAGACCCAGTCCAAAAGTGGGCAACTGAAATGAATAGACGCTTCTAAGATGAAAAAGTAGAAACAAAAAAAGGACGTATGAAAAAATGTTCAACATCACTGGTCATTCGAGAGATGCAAATTAAAACAACCCTGAGATTCCACCTCACTCCAGAAAGAATGGCTGTTATCAACAAGCCAATAACAAATGCTGGAGGGCCTGTGGAGAAAAAGGAACACTTCTTCACTGTTGGTGGGAATGTAGACTGGTGCAACCACTATGGAAATCAGTGTAGAGATTCCTCAGGGAACTAGAACTAGAGATTCCATTTGACCCAGCCATTCCCGTTCTTGATATCTTCCCAAAAGAATTAAAAGCATCATACTGCAGCGATATATGCACACCCATGTTTATAGTGCCTTACAGCTTTTAATGGGATCAAAGAGTGCTCCACTCTGGAAAAATGGAGTTGAAATTCGTTTGTGTTTGTTTTTTTAAGTATCCTTTATAAGGTCCAAAAGTCATTATAATTTTTTCCTAGGGAGGAACATTATTTATAAACAGATTTGCTTAAAGATAAATTGATTCTAACATTCCTTAAGAAATAAGCATAAACCATAAGCATAAATGCTCTTGGCAAATCAGTGAAATTGATATGTTATTTTTATATACAGAGTACACCAAAAAAATGTACACAACAGGAAAAGAAAAACTTGTATAAATATTATAATACTAAATTTATTGAGATATCATGAGATTAATACAAGTTACCTTTGACCTCTACAATTACAAGAGGTGCTCAAAGTGATGGCTTTTAGCCTCCAGACATTTATTAGTACAGTGAACTGCTGAAATATGTATACTTTTTTTAGTGGACTCTATTTCCTAGGCTTTTGGGCTTGTTTGTACTAGTTAGATATAAGGAATTCTCTTTTTCAAGTCATGGTGATTCTATGTTGGCTTCAGTGGATTCATGAGTGCCTCAACTGAATAGGATTGGTTTCTTAGCCCTTAAATGTTCCTTTTTAAAAAATTAAAACAGATTTCACTAACACTTTTACATTTGAAGAATTGTGAGGGATTGGCTTTGGCAAAGTGGGAGTTTGTTTAAATTATTGTAAAAGTAAAGTGAGTTTATTCTTCTGAGCAACAATGAATTCAGTGGTTTGACATTTAAGGTGGATTTTACATTTTTTTCTCTTAGGTTGACAATTGCATTTTTTGCGCTCTCTGGGCTGGATATGTTGGATTCCTTAGATGTGGTGAACAAAGATGATATCATAGAATGGATTTACTCCCTGCAGGTTCTTCCCACAGAAGACAGTGAGTGAGTTTTTAGCATTTTATTTTTGATGTGACTAGTTATACATGCCGTGACATGTGTTGCACTAACAGATCTCAGTATTTACTCATATACTACTAACATAATTTTATTATGTTAACATATTTGTGCTGTTAATTGTATTTTCCTTGTAATGTGGCACTTCTGTTCTGTTTAGATACAACATTTTGAGTGCAATCATCAGTCTCTAGAGAGGACAATTTAGAGTTGTCTGGGATTAGAGATTCACAATTGTAGCGCTACACTGTTATATATTCCCACATTGATGACTACTTGCTGATTATTTGTATTCACTGTTTATGTGTGATTAGTTCTATAGCATTCATTCTCTTTCATTCCCAGCCATCTTTTTGTCTATTCAATGAAAAACTCTTTGCCATCAAAAAGTTTCATTTCAATCTCCTGTCATATTTAATTAGCATTTTAATGGTTTCTTTGAGCTGTTATTCTAAAGGTATTTTTATACTGTTTAATACTTAAATTTTTGATTAATTATATTTTCAAAATACATAAATATATGATCAACTAAATATACATGTTTTATAAACTCTCCTCTATTAAGTGTAAAATACCTAGCATAAATATACATATTAGAGATTATGACCTTAAAGAGAGCCAACAGAGTTGAGGATATAGCTCAGTGGTAGAACATGTGCTTAGCTTGTGTAAGGCCCTGGATTTGATCCCCATTACCACCAAAGGAAAAAAAAAATCCCCTTAGGAAATCATGCCATTTCTATCAGTAGTTACTATGTATTTGTCTTATAAGAGTCAGTACTTATAAATTAATAAATTGGAGTTATCATGTGTAAATCATCATCCTGTGAACTTTGGAGACTTCATAAGTGAAAACTTTATTTAGAAAGATGGAGGTTTTGTATATTAAATGACCTTAGATGTCATTTGTGGCTTTCTACTTTGTTCTTAAAGCTTATAGTTTTTGTTTTTCTGTCATTTTAAAATTTATATACATTTTTATAAATTTCTGTTAAAAAATGATTAAGCATTTCAAACTAGCTCTAACAAAATTTAATGTATAACTATCTATGATCATTTTCCACCAGCTGCATGAAGAAGCATGTATGACAATTTGATCAGTAGTTTTAAATTCTAACATACTGATGAGTAGAATGTGTTGAATTTTTTTGCTACAGATACTCTGCTAAACCTGGGGAAAGTTTTTGTGACAAGTTATAAGATATGACCCTCTGTCTCTAAGAGCCAGTGGCTGAGGCCAGGTCATAGTTCTAGTAAACTACGAAATAGAAGTAACTTACGGTTATAATTTTTGTCAGAATTTTTTAGATTTTTTGTGAAAGTCTGAGATTTTTTTTAAATTTAAATACTAGACAGATGTAGTAGTATTATAGGTGCTGCTTCTCTTTGTTTTTTTACTAAAAATGCATGCTCTGATCAAATCAAATACTGCAGTTTCCTAAAGAAATGTTTTACATGGTACAGATAGGCAATTCTGTACACCTAACATACAGAAAACTTTTTGCTGAAATGTATTTGAATATTATTTCATAAAATGTTACTGATATTCATTCTCCTGAAGTAAAATAACCTTTGTCTCTATAGAAAAGTGCGTACCACAGCATTTTAGTGAGAGAACACATGCATATGTTACAGTTTCCAGAACATTATTTATTTGCCATGCTTTCTATTTTGCCTTTTTAAAATATTTTCCTCTACTTTTAAGGACTATTTGGTAGCTCCATGATTGAGCTGATGTTTCATTTGTTCTTTAATAGTGTTACTTCCCCCTATCATTGTATTAGTGAAATAAATTTTAATAAAACTTTGATATTCAGATTCTTTTTAAAATTTTTTTCATTATTTAATCTTCTGTTTTAAGAGTATTACTATCTATATCTATTATAATTACTTACTACCTATTATCCACAAGAGTGGCCAAAATGAAAAAGTTAGAAAATAAATGTTGACAAGAACATAGCAAACTAGAACTCTTATATTGCTAAAGTAGTTTCACAACTTCTTTAGAAAACTATTTAGTAGTAAAAAAAAAAAAAAAAAAAAAAAAAGAAAACTATTTAGTAGTATCTACTAAGTATACATTGTACAACCCAGCAGTTCTACTCGTAGTATATTCTCAACAAAAATGAAAACATGTGTTTACCAAAAGCAAATAGACTAGAATGATCATAGCTGTATTTTTTCATAAGCTCTCAGAACCAGGAACCATACAAAATACCCATCATTGGTGTAATGAATAAATAAGGTAGCATATTCACACAATGGAATACTATGCAGTAATGGGAATGAAAGACATAAAGTTACATGCAATTATTTGGATGAGTATCACACTCATGTATTGAAAGAAATACACAATGTATTCTATTTACAATACAAAAATAGTTAAAATTATATGAAGTTTTGGAGTATGACTAGAAGGAAGTAGGAAGGGCTCTTGGAGTAGTAGTGGTTGGGTACTTTTTCTTTAGCTGAGTACTGATTATACAAAGAAATTTTTTTTTTTTGCAGAAGTTCATAAAGCTGTATAATTTCAGTAGCAAACTGTTGTTTGCTATGTATACTTTGATGAAAGCTTAAAATTTTTTGTAGTTATAGTTGCAATCCGTTATCTATTTGAGACCCGTCAGAATTCCCTTTCCTATTGTGCTGTCAGTTCCACGGACTTCACTGGTTTGAAGTCCATTGCTAGAGCTGGGGATTTAGCTCAGTGGTTAGAGTGCTGCCTTGAAGTCCATTGCTGATCATTTTTCTTGAGTCTGCCTCCTCAAATATTTCCTAATTCATAAAGCATTTGCAGACAGTAGAATATGTCTTCTGCAACTCATTGTTCTATGTTTGTTTTTATTTGGTGGTGTCACATAAAATTTAGGGAATTTAAAAGTCTAAATGTTAAACAAAGCCTGGATATGATAAAGGAAAAATTTGATAGATTTGACTAAATCACTGCTTAAAATTTTTATATAAAGATAACAAATTCAGATCAGTGATAGACTTCAACAAAACTGTTGCTGTGTGTATAATGAGCAAAATGTTAATATCTACACTGTGAGCAATTCTTAAAAAATTGAGAGGAAAAGGCACATCATCCTTCAGAAAATAAAAATATAGTTAACAAAAGAAGTACAGATAGCCACTACATGAAAAAGTGATTAACCATGCTAGAAATTGGAAAAATGCAAATGAAATGTGAAGTTACATTATTTTTTACCTATTAACACACCAATTTAGCGAAAATTTTTAAAAGTTGGCAAGAATATACGTGAACACTTTAATGTTCTATTAGTGTGAGTACCAATTATTACAACCTTTTGAAGTGCAAATTAGCTGTACAGTTTTTTACCCTACCTGGTATTTTCTCATGTATACAGGAGTGGGTTGGATAGGGGCCCGGAAGATATGTCCATCCAGAAGCTCATCTGACCTTGTTTGGAATAAAAGTCCTTGCAGATGTTAAAAGTAAGGATCTCAAAATGATACAGTGTCTTTATAAGAGGAAGACTTGAGACACAGAGGAGCAGGCTATCTTACGATAGTTGAGGGTCAGAGTGATGTATTGAGAAGCTAAAGCATGCTGAGGAATGCCCTCAGCCACAAAGATATAATAGAAGACATAAACAGGTTCTCCTGTAGTGCCTCCAGAGCAAAGCGACACTGCTAACACTTTTAAATTTGGACTTCTGTGCTCCAGACTGTGAGAGAAAGATTTCTATTACTTTAAATCACCAAGTTTGTGGTAATCTATTACTAACTTCAGGCAACTTTGTAGAACAGGTGTCCCCAAACCCAGGGAGTTAGGAACCCAACCACACAGCAACAAGTGAGCAGCAGGCAAGAGAGCAGAGCTCCATTTGTATTTCCAGCCATTCCCCATCACTTGCATTACCACCCAAGCTCTGCCTCCTTTCAGATTAGTAGTGGCATCAGATACTCATGAAAGCGGAAGCCCTACTGTGAACTGAGCATACAAGGGATCCAGGTGGCACACTCCTTGAGAGAATCTTGGGCCTGGTGATCTGAGGTAAAGCTGGAGCAATAATGCTTATGTTATAGAACAGCTGCAAATACAGATTAATATTCACAGAGAGAGATGACTGCATAATAAATCAGTTGCTTGCAGACTCATATCAAAACTCATTAATGAGTGGCAGGTGACAAGACGCATCTGTGGTAGTCTTTATAGTGGCAAGTGAGTTGGTATACAGTACTTAAGTTGCATAGCAGCATCTGCTAGCAGGCTTTAAGTCAGAATCAAATACTTCTTTTAGTTCATATGTGGCCTGCCCATTATTTTATTTATCAATTCTATCTCCACCTTTTTCCCATGCTGTGCACTCATCTGAGTCACAGTTCTGAAAAACCCATAACTAACTCTAGGCGAAATGAGTAAAAAACAAACATCACTGGAGAGCTTTGAAAAGGAGGAAGACCCAATGATGAGACAACAGAAGACTCTTAAGACACAACAAAAAGAAAACTGCATTTAACATTAAATACCAAGAATCCTACTTAAATTATGGGTGATTGCAACATGTGATTCACATTCTTTATCCAAGACCACTTTGTATAATATGTAACTTCACTGGGCATGGTGACACATGCTCGTGATTCCAGCATTCAGGAGCCTGAGATGGGAGGATCGCCACAAGTTTGAGGCCAGCATGCACTATGTAGTGAGTTCAAGGACAGCCTGAACTGCATGGCAAGACCCTGTCTCAAAAAGAGAAGTGTGACTCTCCAACCAAGTGGTGAAACCTTCAAAACTGCTTGACCATGTGGAGACCACCACTCACCCTGTGTTAAAGACAAGACTTTGGAGTTTTTCCAAAATAAAAAAAACTGGAAGAACTGAGGTAATTATCGAAGGCCACATTTCATCGAATGTGTGTGCACTGAGGCCATCTTTCTTAGTGGCTGTCTGCATGGGTAGTCACCATGGGTAGCCGCCTAGGGAATCCTTTATTATTGGTGAAGAATTGGCCCTGCCTACTGCTGAGGAGATTTGTCACGAACTTTTAGCACAGGCTGCATTTCAAAAGGTGTCACATATTGCTCTTTTTTGGCTAGCCTCCCAACTGGATGAATTAGGAAATAGCAGAGGATGTTGAGACGCAGTTACTAGGTAGGATTGATGAGTCATCACACCATGCAGTCCCGACTGATGAGTCTGCCGATTTAACAGGGCAACAGTGCTTGATTTTGTGTGATGTATTTTCCAGGAGGATGTGCATGAGGTTGTGTTATATGCACTTTTGTTGTCAACCAGCACCGCAGAACTGTTCAAGTCTTTGAATGATTACCTATCAGGAAAACCAGATTGGTTACTTTATGTTGGTATATGCACAGACAGAGTGGCTGCCACAGCTTTCTGGTTTCACTACTTGGTCAAAGAGGTTGTTTCTGAATGTGAGTCTGCATACTGTGTCATCCATAGGAAAATGCTAGCTGGCTGAAAAAAGACACATGAACTCAGTGTTTTGTAAGATGTGATTAAAATTATCAACCACATTAAAGTACGTGCCCTTAACTCAGATCTGTTCATGTAGCTTTGTGAAGAGACAGACACAGAGCACACACATCTTCTCTTACACACAGAACCAAGATGGTTTTCTAAAGGTAAATTACTGGCTAGTGTTTGTGAGTTACAAAAGCTACTCCGGAGATTTCCTTCACAAAAACAATCATTACTGGCAGTGTATTTCATGGACGTGAAAAAACTTACTGTGTGACTTATTCAGCCTGTTCGATGAATGCAGTCTGTTCTTTAGGGGAGAACAATAGCTGTGTTCAAGTCAGCAGGTAAAGTGGCTTCATTCACAACCAAACTGGAGTTACGAGGCCAATGTGCACATTGGGATTTTTGAAATGTTTCAAACATTAGCACGAATTTTTAAAGCGAGTAAGGTACGACCTTCTTTCTTCCAGCTGGTGTATGATTGCCTGTCTTAGTTTGTAAAGGAGTTGGAGCATCCCAACCACAAAAGACCCCCAAACTATGAAGCAGTTGATCTGTGACCCATTTGTTGTAAGCCAGGTGAATTAACTTTGTGCTAGAAGAAAGTCAACTGTTTGAGACTGCAAATTACTGTGGCCTTAAAAAGTATGTTTGAGGCAACTTCAAATCTCCATACATTCTGGATTAAAGTCATAGCAGAATATCCTGAGATTTCCACAAAAGCACTGAAAAGACTGTTTCCATTTCCAACACTCTGTCTTTGTGAAGGACTATTTTCTGTAGTGACAACAACCAAAATGAGGTTACAGAGTAGACTAGACGTAAGCAACATGCCTTGGGTGTCACTGTCTCTCATCACCCCCAGATAGGACCATCTGGTTGCAGGAAAACAAGCTAAGAGCTCCTGCTGATTCTGCTTTATGGTGAATTGTATAATTATTTCATTGTATATTACAATATAATAATGATAGAAATAAAGTGAGCAATAAATGTAATGTAGTTGAATCATCCTGAAACCATTCTCTCCCCCACCCCGGGTCTGTGGAGAAATGATCTTCCATGAATGGAGTCCCTGGTGTCAAAAAGATTGGGAACTGCTACACTAGAAGAATATTTGTTTGATGTTTTGTTACAGTAACAAATTAAAAGCAAAATGCTTATCGAAAGTAAAACTACAAGCTATGACCTAGCAAAGATTACTGTACAATAGTAATTGAGGTAGGCCTTTATATGTACTGATAGGAAATTCTGTCCATTGTATAGGATTAAATGTTGGATCAGGAACACACAAAGAGAGTGCACACCTCTTGTTCCAGCTATTTGTAAGGCTGAGGCAGGATTGGACCCAGGAGTTCAAGGCCAGGCTGGCTAACATAGCAAGACCCTATCTTTAAAAAAAAAAAAAAAGAACAGATGTTTTAATAGTCAGTTAATATACTGTAAATGTATAGGAAAACTCTGAAAGGTTACATAGAAAATTTTTGTGGAAAATGCAAGCAGAGGTAGGAGATGGCAGGAAAAGATGCTTTATATTTTCTAGATATTTGTGTTGTTTGAATGTGTATGATAAATGTTTCTCTGCTTTTTTAAATTAGAAAAAGCCTTAGCTTGACTTCCCTTTAAAAACACAACAAATATAAACAGTAAAAACTAAAATTAAGGTTGTATGATTATATTTAAATACTGATGATTTTCCTAATGGCAGACACAATGTTGTATATTATTAATATTTTCAGATTTTCAAACCACTGCCAAATAAATCATCGGATTTGTTCTTTACCATACCCAAAAAGGAAACAGAGGCAAAGTGATTAAGAGACCTGCCTGAGACCTCACACACATGTTAGAGAGCTGGAATGAAATGTCGGGATCTGTCTCCAAGTCCCAGTGCTACTTTACCATTTAAGTACATAGGTCCCTAGTGTAGATGATCGTGTTTGGCACTTAAACATGGTGAATATTTAATCAGAATTAACCCTGACCTCCAATTAACTCTAGGACTAGAAAGACCCGAGTGGCATCATCATAATAAATGTGTTGTTAGGCCATTGGAGCATTGGACCCTTTTCATACTCTCTTGAGAGGTGGTTATTTAGGAAACACAGGAGATTGGGCTGGGGATTGTGTGTTCCCTTCTCTGATCACTAGCGAAGAACATTATAGTCTGTCACTGTACGCATAAAAATATTAAGGTCAGGAGGTGTTAATATTTTTCTGCACTAATACAGCTAACTGAGACTGGAGCCAAGACTGGAATGAATTTTTCTGTTTCCTAGTCATTTGATATTTTTATTATGTAATACTGATTCAGTATAGTAGATGCTGCTATCATGTATGTTTTTCTCTGAGATACAGATTTTTTCATGTTAACTATGAAGCTCTTATGGTGTTAAAGGAAAATAAATCTGATTTCTTTTCCCTAGTAAATCTCATAAAATATTAGGATTAGATAATTGAAAATATAAATAAGATTGAATATTAAAAGTTAAATGTTTGATGATTTTAATTTTTATATATTTTTCAGATTGCTACATTTTTAAATAGTAGCAATTACTACTATTTAAAATGTACTAAGTACAGTTTCATGTGATGGCTCAGGCATATTGCACATTTTGAACAACATTATAGCTCAGTTTTTGAAACAGATCAGGTAATTTTTGCAAAAGTATTCTCACAGTGTTTGTTTGTGTCTCCACTCATCCTTAATCATTTCTGGTGGGACATTGCATAGGTCTTTCACAGTGCAGATCCAATTATAAATTCTCAATTTGCTATTTTGTTGGAGGAAATACCTTTAAGATCTCTAATCTGTATAACAGAAAGTATTCCACTTGCCTTTTTTTTAATTGACCTGCCTGATTTAAAAACCAATTTTTGAAATGTAAAAAAAGAGGAATACATTTGTTGTTTATGCCCATGGATTCCAGTGAGGCATTGTTAAGCGTCTTCTTTCCCATTACCTTTGTATCTAAGTCGGTGTCCTAAAGAGCCCAGACAGTTACAGAAGCTCTTTGTTGGAGTGGTGAGCTTTCAAACAACTGATGAGAGTCCAAGTAGCCAGTTAAGCAATAGGGAGTACTGTCAGACTGTGTAGGAATGAGAGATCCAGACACCAGGCGCTCAGGGGCTTTGGGTTTGTCACTTACACCGCAGTGGAGCGTGCAGACACAGCCTGAGTGTATGGCCACATGTGGTGGCCGGAAGTGGTGTGGAACCGAAGAAGGTCTTTTCAGGAGAAGATTCTGAAAGACTGGTGCCCACTAACTGTGAAAAAGATCTTTGTTGGGGGTGTTAAAGAAGGCCATGAAGAACATCTCCTATGAGATTATTTTGAACAGTCCAGGAAAATTGAAGTGATTGGAATCATGACTGACAGGCAGTGGAAAGAAGAGGGGCTTTACTTTTGTGGCCTTTGACAACCATGACCGTGACTCCATGGGTAAGATTGTTATCCAGAAATACCACACTGTGAATGGGCAGAACTGTGAAGAGAGGAAAGTCCTGTCAAGGGAAGAGGTGGCTAGTGCTTCTCTAGCCAAAGAGGTCAAAGCGTTCTGGTAACTTTGGCAACTGTAGAGGTGGTTTTGGTGACAGTGATAGTTTTAGTCATAGAGGAGGTTGTGGTGGCTCTGGCAATTTCCGTGGTGGTGGTAGATATGGTGGCAGTGGGAATGGCTGTAGTGAATTTGGTAAGTATAGAAGCAGTTTTGGAGATAGTGGAAGCTGCAAGGATTTTGACAATTACAACAGTTTTCAGATCTGAACCAACAAAGGTAGGAACTTTGAAAGTAGAAGCTCTGGCCTCTGATGGTGGAGGCCAGCACTTTGCTAAACTGTGAAACCAAGGTGGCTGTGTGGTTCCATCAGCAGCAGTAGCTATGGAAGTGGCAAGTTTTCATTACTGCCGGGAAACAAAGCTCAGCGGGAGAGGAGAGCCGGAGAAGTGCCAGGGAGGCTACAGCTAACAGCAGATTTGGGAACTCAGCCCAGCCCAGCGATGGCAGACACGGCTGCTACAGCAGTACTCGTGTGGGGCAAAACAACTTAAGGACTGTATCAGTGACTAATTACAAAACAGATTATTTAATTTCTTTTTTTTAATTTTATTTCTTTTCTGTGGAAAGTGTAAAGCATACCAACAAAGGGTTTTAATATGGACTTTTTTTTTGCATCTATGTGTTGACTGCGAAATATAACAGTCTGACATGATGCTGAATAAATGTGCCTTTTTAAAAGAGGAAATAGATATGTGAAAAAACGTGTTTTTAACTATAGAGTTTTTGATTATCTTCTCTGGGTCTTTCTTGACAAGCTTAAACAAGGAGTTAGATATGTCCTCTTACTGGGAAACCTTGTGCTTCCTCAGACCTGTGAAGAATTATTTCTAAATTTATAAATATTCCATTTTAAAATAAAATTGCTCCATACCTCACTTGCATTCTGCTTGTTTAGTGTAGAAAGCTCACTTTTAAAATGGAAGTTTGAAAGTTAAGAACATGATTGAATCAGGTTTTGAATTATATTTAAGCAGTATGACTACCATTAATAGTGTGGCAATATTTTATCTCAAGAGTTGTCTTTTATTAGAGGAATCTGAATATGATTTTGAATTTATTTTTAGTTTATCATCCATAATACAATTATCTCTTGAAAGAGTGTAAATACACTATTTCTTATGGCAGGCAATTCCCTTGATTTAAATACTTTTAATACTTACTCTGTAAGTTTATAGCCACTGTTTAAAGAATATCTAAAAGTCCTCTCTTACAGTCCTTGAAATATAGTTGGTTTTTATCGTGAGCTTAGTAACAGCAGTTTTAATGTGAGGTATAACCCAACCATCAGGCAAGAGTCATGGCTTCATAATTGTTTTAATGTGCAGACACAATAGCTAACCACATCATATTCTCTAATAATTTACCTCTCTTCATACTTAGGCATAAACCCATATATACATAATACATCTTTGTAGAAATTCTCATTTTTGCTGCTTCTCAAGTCTGCATAATTTCATTTTTCTTAAATAACTTGAGTTTTTGTGATATATTGGTACTTAAACTACTATGTGACGAAGTAGTATGCCTTTATGGCTGTGCAAAAGTAGAGAGTGCATTCATCAAATCAGTGGTCGTCAATTGTTTTTCTTTTTAAAATATGATTGTCCGGGTTCTATAGTCATGGTTTCTGTGCAGGCCTATGAAGAGACACAAAAGATGTCTGTCTTTTTTTAAATTCTACAACTGACTCTGGTAAGCAGACAAACCACACACTAGATCTTTTAGTTTGTTTTGCTGCTGCTGAGTAGAAACACTAGATGGTGCTATTTAATAACCTCCAAAGAAGTTTAAACTATCCGCAGACATGTGTGTCCTGTATCCAGTTTAAATCTGGAATGAACTGCATTTATACTTAAGTATCATGAAAAAAGTAAGCTTACTAGAATTATAAAGGAAAGTGTACAAGCAAATCCTGACAGGAACCAGAAAAGAGTGCGTAACAAATTTATGAGCGGTAAAAATGTTACCTCTTAATGAGCATCATTTTTAAAACATTAGAATTTAAGTTTGTTACTGATAACTGAGTTTAATGAATAAATATTTTTCTGGAGTACTCAGGCATTTAACGTTAATCACTTACCCTCCTGCCTTAGCCTCCCAAGTAGCTGGATTACAGATGTGAGCTTGTGAATTTATAAAATTTTAACAAAGTTAAGAGAACTGTGTTCACTGAGATCGTTGTCACCGACAGTATCTTTTTTTTTTTTTTTTAAGAGTAGGAATTTTATTGAGAGAGAGAAAGAGAGCTCCTGAGAGACAGGAGGGGACCCGAGGGGGTCGCCAACAAGCTCACTTTTCAGGGGAAGTTTTGTAAAGCAAAATTGTGAGGCGGGTACAATATGTGTCAAAATTACAATGAACCAATAATATTATAAGTGTAGTCACTTAGGTAATATTGATCCAATGGGGAAGAAGGTCCCATAGCAAATGAACATGGAAAGAATAAAGACATTCCAGGATGGGGTGGGTCTGGAGGTCTTGGTTGCCCACCTGGGTGACCTAGACTTCATCAGATCAGATGAGTGTGATCTTCAGTTCATTGTCCCTCGGCCTTATCTTGAGTCCTGACCTTCAATGGATGCGCCTTCAGCCATAGCTGTAGCTGTATTCTCCTCTTGTGTATTGACTCCATTGAGGGCCCAGCCCTGTCTGACTGCCTATAATATTTCTACCTTCGCTGTCTATAATATTCCCCCCTCTGAAGAAGTACCCCTAAACTGCGGTTAGGGGAGGGCAATGTTTCCATCTAGCTGCTTCAAGCTGAGAAGAGTCCGTGTCAGGGAGACCACAGTCAGTGACCTCTGGAGAGCTAATCTGATGGGCCTTGCATAGACGTCATGTTGCAGTTTAGCAGTTATGAACTCCCTTCACAAGTCAGTCCAGTGGGTCCCAGTGAAAGGAGGCTGGCATATTTGTAGTTGGTTCCATCTGTATGTTCACTTGAAGTCTGGCATCCTCTCCTCTAATTATCTCGGTGCGGACCTCCAAATGATATAGGGGAAAAAATATAACACCCAACCTGCCAGATGTCAGTTAGGCTGAGTTCGTGTTCCCCAAAGTCGAAGAATGAATTCTAAGGAACAAAGGAGTTTAAGAGTAGGAAATTTATTGAGAGAGAGAAAGAGCTCCTGAGAGACAGGAGGGGACCCGAGTGGGTTGCCCAACAGTATCTTTTTAAATAAAATTTTTGTCTATAAGAAGGTGATTGGCAGGTTTTGAAATTAGGGTTCCTGTCGTTTCAGAGAATTAATAGGCTATTGTTTTAAATTCAAGAGATAAAAAGCTGAATAAAGTACAGTGCTCAGACTGAAGAAATAAGAGAGTGAAAAAGTTAAGAATTAGTCATGTTCCAGTCTTAAGAGAAATGAAAGTAGTTTCTTCACACCAAAGCCTATTTTTAAACCAATTTGATTTTTTTATTAGCAGTTTATTGTACTCTACTGATATATTCTTAACTTCTGCATCTATCATGCTGATTTTCTAATAGCTATCAAAACCGTAGTTATTTTGGGTATAATTTTCTTAAGTTTGAAATATAGTTCGTTGGTATCTTGAAAAATGAAAATTTCTAGATAGAAAAAAAGCATGAGTAAGTATACTTTGTATGAATAGAGAATAAGGGCAAACTTATAGTATTCTATGTACTTTAAAGCCAAAAATTCAGGACAAAGGTTTGTCTAATACTGAAATACAAAGCCTATGTTTTCTCTGTGCCTATAGAGCAGTTTACAGCTTTAACTTATTTATATGTAAAGAAGCAGTGGGTTAAAGGTACTGGATGGGAAATTAGGTTGTACATCTTGTTCTTTTATTAAGTGTTACTTTGAGCATATCTCTTCTGTTTCCTATAAAATGGGGGATTGAACATGTTGATCCCATGAAAAATGGTCATAGAGGAAAGTGTGAAAGTATTTTGTATGCATTGAGATGGGCTATAGATAAAAAGTACACTGTAGATATTCACTGTTTTGTCTATGACTGGTATGGAGATTAAAGGAGATTCCCATAAAGCACCTGGAATGAGCCTGACCCATGCTAAGTATCAACTTTGGCTAGCATGAAAATGGAGATAACAGTGAGGCTAAATACTGTGTTTGTGAAAGATTATATAATTAAACTGCTTTAGAATCTGCACAAAAATAAGGTGATTTTTAAATAGGCACATGTTTTATTTTCTAGGATCAAATCTAAATCGCTGTGGCTTCCGAGGCTCTTCATACCTGGGTATTCCATTCAATCCATCAAAGGTTAGTTCTCTTTGGTTGGTAGGGGCGGGGGTGTAGGAAGATTTTACTGAGAAATTACTCAGAAGCAAGTACAGTTTCAGGTTTCTATATGGTTAAATACTGAATAAACTGAAACCTCTCAAGGGAAACCTGTAATTCCCTTTCTGGAAGAATTTACAGCATATACACATGCAGAAACTTATATCATTTTGGAAACTTATGTCTCTCTTACTATTGAACACTGCCGTGTGTGTGTGCAAAAATTATAAGTGATTTCCTGGAGAAAATGGAAATAAAGCACTCAAGCACTGTGGTGCTTGCTTTCTAAGAAACCAGTAAACTTCCACATGTTACAGGACTTTACATTCAGTTCTCAGTTAGGGTTAGGAATGAAAGAAATGACTTAGGAATGAAAGAAAACACTCTTCTCAAGGCAGTGGTTGGAGATGGAGGTAGTGGTTGATTTTGTGATGGTGACGGCGGAACTCCTTCAGCTTTGGAGCAGGGGCTGTGGAACCAGCCCATGCCAGTATGCCAGTAGTGAGTTCCAACGGAGTGAAGAGCTTTTTTCCATTTGTGTACAAAATCACCAGTATTTTTCCATGGTAGAAAGCAAAGAAAAGCTTCATCCTTTTTATTTAAAGAGTTGCCACAAAATGGAAACGTACTCCTTGATGGGGATCATCCTCTTACATGATTATAAGCCAGTGTCTGATTCCACTGAATTAATCAAGATTTGTATCCATTTAAAGCTGAAGTGCTACTAGTTTTTCTATATTTTACTTTAAATTTTTGGAATAAATAGTGATTTTGGAGAAGAAGGCATGCTAGGATAGAGGAGCTGCTTCAGTGTTCTTCCTTTGCCTGAATACATAGACCACATTACCTATGTCAAAGTCATATGAATTTACCAACATGTCTCCACAGTGCTGTGCCCTTTGCTCTTAGTAGGGAATGTAAAAATAAAGGACTCAATATGTTTCTTTTCTTCGTACATTTTCTTATTTAAACCAGTACTGAAGAAAAGTGGTCTATCCAGTTAGTCATAATGAACATGGTATCTTGGTGTCATAGCATTGTTAATGATGACCCTTGTATAGTACTAGACCAGATGCAGCTGTATACCAATACTTGGAGTAAGATAACATTACATGTAAAGAATAATCTCTACCACCAAAATATTTTATTTATTTGTTTGGTTTTTTTGTTTGTTTGTTCATTTGTTCATTTATTTGTCTGTTTAGAGACAGGGTCTCACTAATTTGCTAAATTAGCCAGTCTGTGCTTGACCTTGTAATCCTGTTACCTCAGCCTCCCAGAGTACACAGCTGGCTGTTGGTTTGTTTGTCTTGAGGTGGGGGATCTTTCTGTTTTGCTAAGCTTGCCCCAAACTCCTGGACTCAAGTGATCCTCCTGCTACCTGAATAGCTGGCACTAGAGGTGCACCCCACTATACCCAGCCCTCAAGACATTTTAAAAGCAATAATGAAAGCTGAAGAAACAGTTATTGCTCTTGGTTCACAGATTCTCCTGAAACTCATTTCTGTCCCTTAATTCACCTAGACCCTGTCTCATCTGGGGAAGATGGGTCTCACTCCATGCTGTGGTGTTCATCTGAATTCTCAGTGGGAAGAGGAGCTAGAAACGGTGGAATCACGTAGGTCACCAAGGAGTTGTCAGTTAGTATGGTAGCTTGGAGTCCAGGAGATAGATTATATAGCACATAAATGAGATAGTCTGGTTGAGTTTTTGTCAGAAACCACCACACTGCCTATTGACCGTTGAGTTATCTGATAAATGCCCAGCACTGTTAAGAGCCCTTTTGGAAAAACACTGACAGGTTCTTTAAACCCACTTTTCTTACTGATTTTCTTCATAAATCCCATACTTTCTATTAAAATTATTTATGGTCCTTTAATATGTACTCTAGAATTTTCCTTCTCTCCTTTACTTTTGTATTTTACCTATAATGCCTTCTCCATGTGGATCTGTTCAGGCTCCTCTTCAGCTGCAGAGAAGAATCTCTGTAGTCCCCATGCATTATTATATCTCCTTCTTGACCATCCACAGTACTCTCCTTTGTATTGTAATTACTTGATCAGACCTCTCTTTTGCCCTTAAGGTTAAGTTCCATATTTGATTCATGTTTGGGTTCCCTTTAGGGTTTTTTCTTTATGTATGTATAGCAGTTGTTTCATTTAAGCACCAGAAAATGAAATATGTTAAGGAGTCCTAAGAAGTGTATTATAAATGTGGAAAAGAATAGCCAAGAGAATTAAAACTTGAGTTCTCAAAGAGGGCCTTGGATGAACGATGTCTTAAAGAAAATTTATTTGGTAAATCTATGAGGCCATATAAAGAAGTGTATCATTATTAAATAACTAACATCTTTTCACACAGTTACTCATTTCATCGTCACGATAACCCTCTGAGGTAGGTACTACTATCTGTTTTCCAGAGTGAGAAAAATGAAGCAAGCCAGTAAGTAGTAGGACCAGAATTTAATGTCTCTTGGCAATTGGAGAAATGAACATTTACTTATATGAGGTGGAGGAATCTATCTTAACCAAAACTTTGTATGAATTTTATTTTAACTGTCTAGTATTTTGAGCAGTTATCTTAATATTTGAGTCAGTAATTGGTAAACTCAAACTAAAACAGAAGGAAGCCTGTGAGAAGACGAATTAAGAGTACAGTATATGCTTACTCTGTCGAAAATAAAACTTTCTCAAGCTGAAGAATCAATTGTATAATGTGACATTCTACATTTTTCAAATGAAATCTTTTTAAAATAACCAAGTAATAGAATCAGCTGATTTTTTGAACTTAATTTTGAAACTATATGGTTTTGTATATTGTGTCGTATAATGTTATTTAGCATAAGAAACCATTTTTAGATTGGAATTTTGTCTGAGGTAATGCCAACTTCCATGATCTTAATAGGGTTTGCTACACAGAGTCACATGTTTTATAACATTTCAGGAATGTTTGATAACTGTTTACAGTTATCTTTTATTGAAGCAATCAGAGCAAGTCAAGTGAACCCTCAGTATTGTGGTAATGCGCGTTCCTCCACTTGACCACACCAGTTCTGTGCAGTTGCCAGTTTGTTCCTCTGCAAGAGCGCAGGCTTCACAAAATGCTCCTCAGAAGTGCTGAAGAACAAAAGTTACATTATTTTATTTCTACATAGAAATTTTAGTTCATTTCAGTTCATTTCAATTCTAGTATTTTGAGCTCTTTGCACTTTGTGGTTTTTTGCTGGTCTAAATGCTAGTGTTTATTAGACTCAAATAATTCAACTTTATGACAGCAGAACAATAAGCTTTTCCATATGGAAAAATATTTCCATATTTTTTAATATGGCGATTACTAATATGGCATTTAAATTTGTGCTGTATAAAAGAATCGTGATTTCTTGTATGTCATCTTTGTTCAAAAGACTGTATGCTGGGCTGGGGATTTAGCTCAGTGATTAGAGTGCTTGCCTTGCAAGCCCAAGGGCCTGAGTTCGATCCCCGGCACCACAAAAAAAAAAAAAAAAAAAAAAAAAAGACTGTATGCTTTTTCTAACTTTATAAGACTTAAATTATAAGTGATAGATTCGGTTAATTATGAAGTTCAAATAATTTGGTTTATTCAACTATAACTATTCTTATAAATTTTGAGGTCTCTAAGCTGAATTTTTAAATTATTTAACCTGGTGGTGGTGCATGGCTGTCATCCCAGCTACTCAGGAGACTGAGGCAGGAGGATCAAAAGTTTGAGGTCAGCCTGGACAACAGCAAGACCCTGCCTCAAAAAAAAAAATTATATAACCTGAAATTTATGCAGTCATAGTTACATATTATTGAGACGTATAAAATACAGGTTTGTTTTACTCTACTGGCTGTCTGTATAATTCAGTATAAACAGCATTTAAGCTTCTTATTTATTAAAACCTCATATCAAACTAGTTAGCGAAATTAACTTTTTATTTTGATTCATTAACATATTATTCATTTTTGAATTTAGAATCCTGGAACAACTCATCCATATGATAGTGGTCACATAGCAATGACCTACACTGGCCTGTCATGTTTAGTTATTCTCGGAGATGACTTAAGCCGAGTAAATAAAGAAGCTTGTTTAGCAGGTCTGAGAGCCCTACAGCTGGAAGATGGAAGGTATGAGTCATTCATTGTTACTTTTTAAAAAATAAGAATATTTTGGAACTAAGAAAAAGAATATAGTACTACTGTAGATCTTTTTTTTAAATGGTACACTCATATTAGAACCACTGTAAGTTTATTGTATACATGGTTAAGTGCTTAGTCAGAAAAGTGTCCAGGATTTGTGTGTGTGTGTGTGTATGTGTGTGTGTGTGTGTGAGTGTGAGTGAAAATAAAAGTTCTGCTATTGCAGAACTACTTTTCTTTTTATTGTTAATTTACCTTCCAGATGAAAAAAAAGAAAGGCTGTTTTGCAGGTGGGTATGGTTAGTCTGAACTTTTGTTCCTTGAAAATACTAATGGGGGAGGAAGGGATAAACTTAGAATGTCATGCTTTTAAGTGTAGGTAGTTTGAGTAACACTTTCAAAAGGTAGAAAAAAGTTAATATGCTAATATTTGATGGTTTTACAGCATGTCTAAGGAATATTCCAATAGTTTTAAATTAAAAGTGATTTTTAAAGTTACGCATGCAGGCACATACCTGTAATCCCAGAACTCTGGGAGGCTGAAGCAGGAGGATCATAAATTTGAGCCCAGCCTAAGCAACTTAGGGTGACCCTGTCTCAAAACAAAAATAGAGGATTAAGGATATAGCTCAGTGCAAAGGCCCTGGTTCAATCCTCATGACTTCAAATAATAATAATTTATCATTATTATTATTTTTAAATTTACAAAGTGATAAAGTAGTATTGATCCCAAGGAAAGGACAAAAAACAAGGTCTACTAAATTCATCTTTGTACTCCATGCGACTCTATTTTCCTGTTCATGTTTTCAAAACATTGCTGTTGATGAGAGTGAAATGTAGACATACAGAATAAGTTGACATTAGTTGGAAATACTATAAAACTAAGTATTTACCTCAATAGAACATGTGACTTATATGTCAGTATTGTCCTTGATTATTGCCGCCTCATCTTTGTTTACAGATAATAAATAGATATGGAACACACAAAAGACAATATGGCTGATCAATTAATTATTAACGGCATACACATTTAAAAGAAATTCCACATAGAAAAACAAGGGTGGGCTGGAGATTTAGCTCAGTGCTTAGAGTTTTTGCCTCGCAAGCATGAGGCCCTGAGTTCGATTCCCAGTACCAAAAAAAAAAAAAAAGAAAAGAAAAGAAAAACAAGGGTAGGGATTTCTTACTACCCAGTAGGTCCCAGATTTTACTTGCTAGTTTTTCTGCTATTAATTCTCAAGTCAGTGTATTACAGCTTCCTTTCTTAGGAGTAAATAAACTCACCCTGAGGGCAGCATCTGGGAAGTAGTAGCACAGTCACTGTAATACTACGGAGGAATCAGAACTTTGAATCAGTGATGATTGAGAAATTGTTTTATGTTATTCAAGTTAATAATGCTATTATGTAATACAGTTAGAATATGGTTTTTAAGTCAGTTCTGTGAGTAAAAACATGAACTAGCTGTTTCTAACCTCCTTGCAGACCAGTGTTAATAAAAAATCATGCTCTCGTTACTATTTTTAGTTTCTGTGCAGTACCTGAAGGCAGTGAAAATGACATGCGATTTGTGTACTGTGCTTCCTGTATTTGCTATATGCTCAACAACTGGTCAGGCATGGATATGAAAAAAGCCATCAACTATATTAGAAGAAGTATGGTGAGTTATGTTGACAAAATTGACTAGGTTGTTTTTGGTGCTGCAATATAATGTAAGCCTCTTCTCTTTCACCAAGAATTTGGAAATAAGGAGAATAAGACAGCTTTCTTAGTACAGTATATATATCATGTCTCAGAACACCATGTAGAAATAATTTCTTTTTTTGATCTAGAAATATAAAGAGTAGATTTACTGGGGCTGGGATTTAGCTAAGTGGTTAGAGTGCTTGCTTAGCAAGCACAGGCCCTGACTTCGATCCCCGGCACCAAAAAAAAAAGGGAGATTATGTTATTTTTTTTTTTAAATCTGAGGTTCATTTTAAGGACATTATTAGTAGAAATGTTATTTTTCACACAATTTAATCTTTTTATTGGCAATAGAAAGGAAAGCTTAGACTTAGCTGGAATTATCATTTGCTCTGTTTCACCTCGTGTACAAAACTGGAGAAATAGAAGTGCTGCTTCCAGGTTTATTACTTCACAAATACAAAGTTTTTAGTTTTGTAAATTAGAATATGTAAAACTGTAATTCAGCCTATAGTCAGGATTTTAGTATCTCAAAATGAAAATATTATGTTCTTAGAAGAATGGAGTTGGTGTTAAGTGAGTATGTAATTGGATCAGATTTTGTAGAATATACATATTTTTAAATGCTTGTGGATGCACAAAGCAGAAACTCTTAAGTGAGTTTTAAGGAGAAATGAGATTTTTGCCAGATAGGAGAGTGGGTGAGATACATTTTTGCCGTAAATAGTACAGAAGTAATACTCTTTGTTCACTGTATTATATCTGAAGGTGCACTCTGTTGATTTGCCCTGCTTTTTGCTCAGTTGGTTAAGGTGGTATATGCCAGTGTTCCCTGGAAAGTCAGTGGGTTTTTTCTTGTAATTATTTAGTATCTCATTGTGAGGTATCTGGAAACTATGTAAATACCCTTTCATCATTTATCCATTGGTGTCTTTAGTATGCATCGATGACTTTCTAGCTCTAGCATCCATCTAACTATCAATTGAAATTCTAGGGTTAGAAAAAGCTTTCTTCTTCATTTCTTTATTTACTTACTTGTTTGTATCACTATGAGCTCTAAATTCTTATTTTCTTTCATGGATTATAATCTGTTACTATCATTATTCTGATGTTTACGTTGTCTCAAATTTGGCCAATGACAACTTTTTCAAGCAGGTAAAATGCCCTTTTGATATGTTCCCTTCATTCTTTAAGGTGCTTCCTTCCTTTCTGGCACAAGATATTTCAGGTACACCTTTTACTTTCCTAGTCTCAGTCCTAAAATTCGTCATTTCCTCAAGAAGCTCTGATTCTTCTTATTTAGAAACCAGAGTCTGGATAGTAAGCAAGCTTACTGCTATTGCGATATCATTGCTTCCAGCCCCTCTGTCAACAGGCCTCGTTAGGAAAGGTATTATGTGTATTATGTGTATACATAGATAGATATCCCCTTACAAAAATGTACACAGTGTTTCTGTATCTTTTTATCAATCTATGTATTAAAAGCCCTGAGTCCATATAGATAGCTCAGATTTCAATCAAACACCACAGGTTCATTTTATTTTTTTTCTCTTTGATATGGTTGTATGTTATTTATTTAAAATACAGTTTATGAGTCTCTGTTTGGATTCTATTTTAACTATTCCCTTCATTTATACCCTCAAGTATTCTATGTGTAGAGTACTGTATGTAATTTCCCATTCAAATAGTGCTATAATTAATAGCCTGCATATATATTAAGATATTTTTAAAGATGTATCTTTAGGTTAAATTCTTAGTGGTGGAATTGCTTGAGCAAAGGCTAAATAAATGCATGTGTAATTTTATTAGGTATATCCCATTTTCTCTCCAAGAAGATGAATCAATTTGTATTCCCACCAGTGTAGGAGAATGCCTGTTTCCATGCAGCCTTTCCGATAGAATTTAAGAGAATTTTACACATTTTTGTTGTTGTTGTTAATTTTTTGAGGCAGTATCTTGCTGTGTTACTGAGGCTGGTCTCAAACTTGGGGGCTGTCCCCCTCAGCCTTCTGAGTAGCTGCAGCTACCGGCATGAGCCACCATTTCCATTTATACTTTTTAATTTTTTTTTAACCCCTGGTGGTTAAAAAATGGTATCTCAGTGTATTTTTTAGTTCACATTTTCTTTTATTATGAATGACAGTGGCCATTTTCTTAATTCAAGATCTATATAAAATCAGGCTGCAGGCCAAATTTAGTTTTGAGGTCCATTATTCTCATTGATTATTTTGCTTTTTACTTTAGGTATTTCAGTTTTGTATGTACTTCTTTGCCTGTCTTTCATTTTATCCACTTTTCCTCTGAACTTTTTTCTCCTCATTTTTATTCTCTTGACTGTTTTCTACCTTTTTTCAGATTCCTTTTTGAATTTTCATTTTAAAAAAAATTACTTCTTAGCATCCTCTAATTTAGTCTTTATTTCTTGTATTTTTTTCTCTAATTTATTTAGCTCATGGTTTCTTCCTACTGTTCTCCCATTTCTGTTTCTAATTTTTAATTTCCTTTTCATATTCCCAAATGCTTGTTTGAGGATATGTAGTTCAAAGTATTGAGTTTCTGCTGCTTTATGGCTGTTTTTTTGCTGATAGGGACAGATAGATTTTCATATACTGAAACATTTTCATTCCATTTTCTGTGTTTTCATCTAGGAGTTACTATGCATGTCTGTTTATCTCTTTTTACTGATTTCGTGATTTTTTTCTTTAAATGCAACACAGTGATTTCTTTGATGTTTGCTTCTTTCAGTGTCAGGAAAATAACCATTTTCAACGTGTTCAATGATTTCCTGGCAGAAAAGAGGTTTTCTTGTTTCTCAGGTTTCTAAATTTTGTTCTTCTGAGTTTTTCTTTATTGACTGACCCTCAAAGGGCCCATTTCCCTTCCTCTTGAATGAGAAGTCATGCACTTGAGCACTGCTCCGTTGACTTGCGACCCTTCTAAGCCCCTTCCTTATAGCCAGTGCTGTGTTTTACCAGCCTTGTAGACTGCCTTTAACTTTGCATGGCAGTACCAGGCCATCATGACAACCTTACAAACTGAAATGATACAAAGTGATTTTCGCTATCAGTGGGGAAAATACTGATTGTTCTATAACCTTTAACACTTTTGCCAAAACATAAAAAAAACTCTTTTGCTGTCAGTTATAAATGTACAGAGAATGTTTAAATAATAAAATTAACTACGTATAATTTAAAATGTAAGAAATACGGGCCGGGGATTTAGCTCAGTGATTAGAGTGCTTGCCTTGCAAGCACAAGACCCTGAGTTCGATCCCCGGCACCACAAAAAAAAAAAAAAAAAAAAAAGTAAGAAATACTAAGAATTAAATTATTTTCTTTGAGCAGTGTTTTGCCTTCCTATTGTTATATAAGTTACTATATGAGGCAAGCACCATTTCTAATGATCGTACTCTCTCCTGAGAGTATATCAGTTTTTAACATTTTCTCCTCTGTGCTTCCAATGTAGTGAAATATCCCTGAGAATTCCTTCTATGTGAAGCGTTTTGCCAGCAGCGCTTCTCTAAAGCATCTTTGTCCTTTCAGCTCAATATCCTTCCCTTGATCATATAGATAGTTGTTCTCCCAGCTGCATATCTGGAGTCTCTCAAACAGCCGCCCTGTTGACATTTCCAAGATAGTTATGTCTTCTGTAACTGTGATTTCATTTTCACTTCCAGTGTTAGTGCTTTTTATTTCTTTACATGTGAGTTTATTACTGACAAATAAAGAGACGACACAACCATATCCTTTGCCATCTGTGTCTGAACTAGGTAACATGTAGAATAACTACAGACCTTGAAAAAGAGAATGTCATTGGCCTCTCGTTCTGACCCACATCTGTTATTTCATGTAATGATTGCAGACTATAGAACTTACATTTTATGCATTTACACACAGTTAACATATTGTGCTTACTGCAGTTGGAATTGTTTTTTAAGCCATTATTTAAACCATGGTTATTGGAATTCATACATGTTGAAGAAAGGACTACCTGTTACTTCATTCTTAGGGTGGATTTAGAGTATGCTTTCTCTTTTAGACAGTGATTTTAAAATCAATCTCAGACCTACCATTAATTTGTTTGCCCACCCTTTTCTTTCTCTTTCTCTTTTTCTTCCTTTCTTTCTGTTTTTCTTTCTTTCTCTTCTTTTTTTCCTTCCTTCCTTCCTTCCCTCCTTCCTTCCTTCCTTTCCTTCCCCCTCACAGTGCTAGGGTTTATTTTTACTTTTTATTTATTTTTTATTTTGAGACAGGGTCTCCACTAAGTCATTAAATTGCAGAGGCTGGGCTCAAACTTGAGATCCTCTTGCCTCAGCTTCCTAGAGTGCCAGGATTGCTATCATATGCCATCACACTGGCTTGCCCTCCTCTTTCTTACTCATAATTCTTCACAAATCACCTTTGCTCTCTGCAAATGTCTGTCAGAGATATGAAAGATAGTTTAGTCAATTCGATGTTTTCTTTTTTGTGCATAGGTAATCTGAAGCTTGAGCATGTCTTGTTTTTCTTTTTTGATTTTGCAGGATATATGGGGAGACTGAAATTTAGGCAGATGCTATTATTCTCAGAAAACCAAAACTGTCTTTATATAGGTTTCATGTTTATAAAGTTTTATGACTATAAAATCCTTACACTTTCATTCAACTCATATGTACTTGAAATGGGGGAGGATCAAGGGTCAAAGCTTTCTATTGGGTAGAAATTAAATATGTAGGTACCGTCTTTGATCAGTCTACTCTCAGAATGTGCCAAATATATGTAGTCAGTGAAGAAGACAAGATCAAGTATTTGAAAGTGACTGGTTCTGCTTTTTGGTGGAGAAAAGTGCATGTTTTGGAAGATATAAAGGAGAAATAAAAATAAAAGAGACAAAAAATTAAGACAGTGGCAACTTCTTATTATTTCTGTATTAAACTAAACAGAACCTTTCTTTTTCAGTCCTATGACAATGGGCTGGCACAGGGAGCTGGACTTGAATCTCATGGTAAGACTTCTTAAATGAATGTGTTGTTTCTTTAGTTTCTTTAAACATTGTGGTCGCTTCAGTATAGATCTCTGAAGTTTATCTAAACCCTTAGTGTAAGTAGATTATCTTGTCACTTTCCTGCGTTTTTGGTTTTTGACACTTTTGTACATACTTGAACCCTCCTGGGTCAGTAATCATTAAGGAATTATTCAAGCCAGAGTGTTCACGTGGTATTTTCTGATAATCTAATCAAGTATTAGCCATATGAAAATATCTTGGAGTTATTTCTCTTTTGGGGGTTATGTCCTGGGGATCGAACTTGGGGCCTTGCGCCTGCTAGACAAACGCTCTGCCACTGAGCTAAATCTCCAAACCCCACAGGATTATTCCTTAAGCTGTCGTTATAAAACAACAGGTTATCTTCTTTGCATAACACTCAAAGGCTAAATCAGAGAGATTCAGAGTCTTAAACGTGAATCAATGAATTTAAGAAGACATGAAAATTTTTATTTACCTTCCTTACTGTAATTATCCTTAATCATTCTCATAAAACATTTGGTACTTAGCATATGTTCAGTACAAATATTAACACAGTCTCCTCTCTTACATTTTTCTTCACTTTTAGCAGAATCAGAATAGTGAGATAATCATTAAGTTTTTCAGCACATCAGTAACCTGAACTCTATCAACTTGAAATTTCCATTCAGAAGTAAATAAACTTTCATTCCCTTTAAAAAGAACAAGCCTAGATCTTGTTGGCTTTCTAGTGAACTTCACTTTCCTCTTCAGCAGAGTGGATTATATGTTCTTGTGTTGTCTCCATCCTTCCTCTAGCATGATAAAGTAGGAAAAAGAACAAACAGATCAATGTTTGTAACTTGGCCTTGATCCCTGCTGTGTTGTCTTGGCTCCAGGGTTTCCTTATCCACAGATTAGAAATAATTGTTTTTCTTTAAAATTATAGGAGATATGGGGGAAAGTGGTTTGTAAACTACAAAACATGTATAAAAATACGTTTGTAACATTCTGTATATTCCTTTTTCCTGTAACCTTGTATGTCTGCTGGAACCTTGTTCTATCAGGTATCTTCTCTCACATCTTCACTCTCTTGTTCATGTGGAATATTTATGGAGTGTGTATCACTAAGGAATTGAAGAAGATGGTCTTGTATTTTCCTCTGAAACCTAGTGTAATGATGACAGCACGATTCTTTTATGTGCCTGAGTCAGATGAGATTGGGTGTAGGGGAGCTGTTTATAGGGATTCTAAGCAAGAGCTCACTGCCTTGTGTGTACAGGAACCTATACTAGGGCACCAGATTTTTCAGTTAAAAATAAAGAAAGAAGGAGAGAGAGTGCGCTTTATCGCATGGTCACCTGTAAAGAGGTGGGAAGTTTAGGGGCTGTAAACTCAGATCTGTCTTCCTATCATTTAATATCAGGGGGGGTTATAGGAAGGGAAAAACCACACATTGATGGTGAAAAGAGGAAGCTTTAGGGTACTTTTGAGGAGGCATAAATGGTCGTTATGTCTCTTCACAGGTCACATACTTGTTTTCTAGATGATTATGTGCTGCTTAGGTGGTTTTTGAGTTTATAACATCAGAAGGTCATTGAGCAGCAACTGGCTTTTTCCGTGCATATCCATTGTTGAATAGCTTGAAATCGCCCTTGAGCAGATTCTGGAGGCTTTTGCTATAAGACAACTTCTTTTACAATTTGTTACTTCAGCAATTTGTTAAGCAATTTGTTACTTAAGAAATATATATCCAGGTGCATCTAAGCCTTAACTGGTTTCAGTAGAAATTTATGTCATTGGTCATCCCCGTGGTCAAGAGGGATGTAGTTGTAGTACAGAGAAAATCTGATGGCTGTAAAAATTTATGAGAAGGTAGAATCTAGTGCTCACCCTTGCAGCACTCTGGCTGAATTAGTTTTTCTGACAAATGAGCTCTAAATTAAACAACAGTTGGAAAAGAATAGATGAATTAGAGGGAGGAGAAAAACAAGCCAAACAAACAAAAGAAAAATTAATCATATTTAGATTGGGAATTAGGAAGAAAAGAACATGAAGAAATTACATTACTATCAAACTTTGACCCAAATATTCCAAATTTAACTTTTCCAGTCTAGGGATACAAAATAAATGATGCAAAACAAATAAATCACGTATTAGTGGAAACACCACAACATACAGAGGCACATGGAGTAATATGGCATAAATAAGATGTGAGCATCTTACAGTCTAGCAGAGAAGATCTGGTAAACAGAGATAAGTACAACAAAAATGGTATGTTGTACTTTTCCAACGGTTGATTAGCCTAGAGCCCATTTGTCAGAGAAACTAAATGGGCGTATTGTAACTTTCTAGGCCATGATCATAAAATGTGATTTGCTTTATCCCAGTGATTTTCCTGTAGTAGAACAGTTTTAGAGTAAAATGTTAATGTGTCTTGAAGAATTGTTTTCCTACTTTACTAGGGATAAAACTATTTTTCCTCTCAAGATTCATAATATGAAAGTTTAGATATATTGATTCCATGATTCTTTTTAAATATCTCTACTTCTTAATCCAGAACAGGAATATTAAATCTTTGACCTTAAATTCAGCTATACATTTCAGTTCCCTTGAAATTACTTCACCTTTTTTAAGAGTTAAGTGCACAATAATGTACTTATTAACATACCTATTTATTTAGTTTTCTTCTTTACCTCTAGCCATATGATACTGACCACCTGAAAGTGTACTTTGAGAAGACATAGTTTCTTTCAGGTAATTTGGTACATATAAATACTGAGAGAATGCGTAAAATCTAGAATGCTTAAAATGAAACCTTATGGGATTGCTAAATTAACTTTTAACTGTTGTGCTGGTAAAATATAAATGGAATACAGCATTCAGAGCTAAAATTAGGAACACCTCCTTTACTTTGCCTATGGAAGAACTTGAGTAGATTCTTAAGAGGGAATCCCTGTGGTCCCTCCCTGCTGTGGTACTGTCTTACTGAGGTATTCTATGTACATTGATTCTCCATTTAACTACAGTGTATCACTTCAGGTGACAAACTTTTAACCATTCACATGGAAATCTTTCTCTTTTTGTTATTTTGTGTGTGCTTTTAATATTCTCTTACTGTTATTCACCTTAAAATGTTTTTTAGATATTCTTCAACTAAGGCATAATAAACACAATTTGACCCTTAAGATCCTTAAGGGTCAAATGTGTTCATTATTATGAGAGTAATTCTAGCATTATCCTTTAATGTACTCATGAATATTTTGAGGTGTGCAGGGTTCGTTGCTCTATTTGAGGTCTTACGCTTGTTCTTTAATTATATTCTTAGTATAATATTTTTTATTGGCACTGGGGATTGAACCCAGGACCTTTGCACTGAGCTACGTCTCCAGCCGTTTTCTTTTCTTTTCTTTCTTTCTTTCTTTTTTTTTTTTTTTTAAAGACAAGGTCTAAGTTGCTAAGTTGCCCACTTTTGGCTCAAATGTACCATCTCCTGGTTCAGCCTCCAGAGTGCTGAGATTATGAGTATGTGCCACCATGTCTAGCTCTTAATGTCTTACTTGTCAAGATTTACTATATTCTTTTGTTCACTGTTTTTATGTCTCCCTTTAACACTCTTCTAATATATTGCTTTTAGTCCAAGTACATAGATTAGTTTTTTATTTATAATTTGTGTAAAACCAGATTCCTTAGGGACAGTGGGCTTAACTGTTGGTAAATGAATTTTAGTTTAAAGCATAGACTGTAATACATAGTTGTTTCTGACCATTCAAAGCCCAAACTTATTTTCAGAATAACCACTTTCAAAATCTAGTGTGACACTCAAAGAGTTGTTTTTAGTTTGAATTGTGCCAGTTTGCTTTAAAGAATCCTAACAAGTAATTTAGAGGGTAATATTTAAATACCTCTTCTTACTTTTTGATAGTGGGTTTTAAAACTGTGATAATGTCAATTAGAAGCATTATGTTTAGTGATACATTAATACCTGAAGTCATGGCCAATGTACTATGAAGGATAAATTGAAACTAGTGAATCATTGACAAGAAAATGCAATTGATAGTTTCTTTTTTTTTTTTATTTTAAACCAAGAACATGTATTGGTACATTTTACATACAATGGTCACATTCATCACATTTATTTTGTACCTGTACATGATGCATCTTGGTGAATCAATAGTTTCTTAATAGAAGTTATTCTAAAAGGTTGTGATAAATTTGTTTTACTTTTCTATTTTAGTTCATTCAAGAATTCTAAAGATTAAATAATTCTCACTGACAGGAACACATTAGGTATGATAGCTGCTGTGAATTTTTTAGAGGATATGTCACTTTTCCATTCTCAGAATTCCTACAACACTTCTAACACCAAAAAGAAAGGGGATGAGACATGTTAGAAAGAATCCATTTAAATTGATGAAATTAATAAAAATCCCTAGGGGTCTTGATTACTTTCTTGTTACTGAGACAAAAATATCCAACACTCACAAGTTAAAGTAGAAAAGGTTTATTTTGGTTCACAGTCTGTAGAGGTTTCAGTCCAGAGTTGGCTGGCACCAAGGCAGGGTGGCATCACAAAGGAGAAACAGTCCATAACAGGGTAGGCAGAAAACAGCAAGCTGCCATATTCCTATCCTTTTATATTCCATCAAGGCTGCAAACGTATTGATTGGTGCCATCCATACTCAGCGTAGGGCTTCCTTCTTCAGTAGATCTACTCAGCCACACCCAGGACTGTGCTAATCCAGTCAGGGGACTAACCCAGATCTCACACACCTTTAATCCCATTATCACACACCATAGATCCAGCCACCTCAGAAAAGCCCCACCTGTGAACACATGAGGGTTTGGAGGAACATCTAGACACTAGTCATAGCACCAGGTAACGCTATAATAAATTGGAAATATAAATATTTTTCAAATTGTTTGTTGTTATCAACAGAGGCTGTCAGTGGAAAGTGTTGTTTCTTTTCTTTTAAGGAAAAATACTGACTTTTCCTGAGTAAAATAGTCATCCCTCAGTACCTGTTGTTGTTGGTTCCAGGACCCCTACAAACCCAAATGCTCAAGTCTCTCATATAAAATGGTGTGGTATTTGCATATAACCTCTGTATATCCTCCCATATACTTTAAATCATGTATAGTATAGACTATAATACTTAACAGTGTAAATGCGGTGTAAATAGTTGTTGTGTTGTATTGTTTAGGGAATAATGACAAGAACAGTGTCTGTTCAGTATACAGTGGTATCTCGATTCACTGATTTATTCTATGATTTTGGAAAAGATGGCCACATTTGTGTCTGTGTGGGAAAGATGACTGTTGTGGTTTGTGCCTAGATGTCCCCCCAAAGCCTCATGCAGTCATAGGTGGGGTGTTTTCAGAGGTGGCTGGATCTAGAGTGTGTGATTGCTAAACTAATCCACTGATTTGGCATAGTTCTGTTGGGATCAAGGATGTGATGCTAGGATTAAGGGTGGAGTGCTACCCACCCTAAGGCCAGGTAGCCTGGATAAGATATAAAGTACAGAAAAAAGCTTTTGCTTACCTTGCTGCCTTCTGCCTGTCTGCCATGCCACCCTGCCTTGGCTCCAGCTGATTGTGAGCTCTACCAACTGTGAGCTAAATAAACCTTTCCTCCTTTAACTTTGGGTGTTGGGTATTTTGTCTCAGCAAGGAGAGAAAAGTAACTAAGACAGTGGCCGAAGTCAAGTTTGTCACCCGATGCAGTTTGCAAACAAAAACAAAATTTTGCTGAACACTTCTGTTTGCAAACCAAATTGTTTGTAAACAAAAACATTCACGCACCAAGGTTCCACTGTACTCCACTTTTTTCCAAATACTTTTGATCCTTATTTAGTTACATCCATAGTTGCAGGACTCACAAATACAAGGGCCACCTGTGCTGTCTTTTAAGGTACTTAGACTCATATGACTGAGTCCTGGACAAGATCTTACTGCTTCTAGATTTTAGTTCCAAATCTCCTATTAACCTTGTAATTTTGAACAACTTCCTTAAACCTGTTCCAAGTCTTTTTTCATAAGTAAAATGTTTCTTGTAGCTTTAAATTTTTTAACCTCTGTCCTTATCAAATTAACAATGAATATTTCAGTGTGTAGTGATTATTTTGAAATGGCTGTTTGAATTTTACTTCACTGTTTCCCAGAATTATTTAACCACTTTTTCCCCCAACCATTTGTACTGTTTTCTTAGGCATCTAACTTGAAGTTTATAGCACTGTGTGGTTTTGATTAACAGGAGGATCTACTTTTTGTGGTATTGCATCACTGTGCCTAATGGGTAAACTAGAAGAAGTTTTTTCAGAAAAAGAACTGAACAGGATAAAGAGGTGGTGTATAATGAGGCAACAGAATGGTTACCATGGAAGACCTAATAAGCCTGTGGACACCTGTTACTCTTTTTGGGTGGGAGCAACTCTGAAGGTAAGAGAAATAATAAAATGAGAAACCTTTATTCCATGTTAGTATAAACTCCACTGAAGTTTTGATCTTTGTAGTGTGAGTTAAATATGGTTAAGAATAGGCTACTAAGTTTTCTCTGTTACGCTAATAAAAATTTCCTTGCAAAACTCAAATGAGAACTTGAATTTTGTACCTTATACTTCATGTAAAATCTGTTATATGTCCACTTTCTTGTACATACATGTCATAAAAAGTCTTTTACTAAAACTGACTAGTAGTCCATGTATAGCAGAGATCTGTCTGAAAGGGACATTAGCGGGATTTTATGGGAAGTGATTAATCTTTAAAAATAACCAGGGCTGGGGATTTAGCTGAGTGGTTAGAGTGCTTGCCTCACAAGCACAAGGCCCTGAGTTTGATCCCCAGCACCTAAATAAATAAATAAATAAATAAATAAATAAATAAAAATAATCAATAGGTCATTTCTTGAAAAACTACTTAAATTTTTTTATCTTTTTGTCTAAATCTTCCAAAGTTCATTGATAGATAGACCTACAAATTTTCTTCCATCTTTAATACCTTTTAAATACTAATTCCATAAGGTTATTGAGTGAATAATCCCCCAAGTTTTCTCTATCTCAAAAGTGCCTTTTCACCTTTAAGAAATAGCATGTAGTTCATATATTCTAAAATCTAACAAGAACTTGTGTTCATTTTCTATGTAATATCCTAATTTTATCTCATAAACAAGACGCATGCATGTTGTTGAAACAAATTCAGACACAAGAGAATGACTTAAAAATTTCTCCTTCTAGTGCTGTTTGTTAGATGTGATGATTGTTCTTTAATTGAGGAGAATATCAAACATTCAAAACTAAGGATACTGGTGTAACGAATCCCTATATATCCATCAACCAGACTCAGTAGTTATCATCTCAAAGCCATTCATCCATACTCTTAACTACTGCTCTCCCATTCTCTGTGTTATTTTAAGGCAAATCCTAGATACAGTTTTTATGTTATCTAGAATTCTTTAGTTTAATGTCTAAGTGGAAGTAACTTTTTAAAAACAGAATCTTGGGGCTGGGGATTTAGCTCAGGGTTAGAGTGCTTGCCTTGCATGCACAAGGCCCTGAGTTCGATTCCCAGCACCAGAAAATAAATAAATAAATAAATAAATAAATAAATAAATAAATAAATAAATAAATAAATAAATAAAAACAGAATCTTAATCCAGGCATGGTGGCCCATGCACACCTGTAATCCCAATACTGTAGGAGACTGAGGCAGGAAGATCACAAATTTGAGCCCAACCTGGGCTGCTTAGCAATTTATATGTATGTATGAGTTGTGCATGTGTGTGTGTATAAATATATATCTATATACGTACATATAAATGTATAAGTATAAATGTATATGTATGTACCATATATGTGTATATATAAATAATCTTAGTATCATCACATCTAAAACTATTAGTCGTAATTTCTTATCATTAAATATGCAGTCAACAATGATGAATCATATCAAGAAGCACGTAATATCCACTTGTCTCTCCTTTTGATCAAAGGACTCCAGAATTGTCAACATGATTTTTCCATTATAAAGTTCCCATCAGTTTTTTTTTTTTTTTACTTTTTCCTATTATTTTAGTAAAATATATACAACATATGCAGTGATATTCCGTACATTCACAGTGTTATATAACCACCTCCATTGCTTATGTGCAGTTTTTCATCATCTCCAACATAAACTCTATACGGGCGGGGTAAATGTTAACTTCCTACCCTCCACACACAGCAGCTCTAGCCCCTGGGAACTAACCTCTGTTCTACTGTCTGTCAGTTTGCCTAGTCCAGGTACTTCATGTAAGTGGAATTGTGAAATATTTGTCCTTCTACTGTATTTCACTCAGCTTGTTTTCAGGGTTCATCCATGTTGTAATATATATCAAAATGTCACTCCTTTTATGACTAAATAATATTCTACTGAGTTTATATACCACATTTTTCTTATTCCTCTGTTGATCACTTGTGTTGTTTCCACCTGTTGGCTGTTGTGAATAATGTTGGAATGAACATGGTGTACACTGTATGTTTGAGTTCCTGCTTTTATTTTTGGGAGTTACATACCCAGGCGTGGAATTGCTGGTCATATGAAAGTTCTGTCTGTTAACTTTTTGAAGACTTGCTAAACTCTTCCACGGCAGCTGCCCCATTTTGCATTCTTACCAATGCCATATAAAGTTCCAGTTTCTTTACATCCTCACTAACACTTTTTTTTTTTCCTGGTTTTTTGTTTTGTTTTGTTTTTCTGTAATAGCTGTCCTCATTGTGCTTATGGTTTGCTTTTCCCTTATAATTAATGATGCTTGAGCATCTTTTCATGTGCTCATTGTTCATTTGTATATCTTTTGGGGAATATCTTTTTGGAATGTCTGTTCTAGTCTTTTACTCCCTTTTTAGTTAGGTCGTATTGTTAGATTTTAGGAGTTCTTAATTTTATTCATTTATCGCAGATACTATCCTTTATTCTGGATATTAGTCCCTTATTAGTATATGATTTAGAAATTTTTTCTCCTATTTCTTGAATTGCCTTTTAACCGTAATGTCATTTGATGGATAAAAGTTTTTAGCTTTGATGCAGCCCAGTTTAATCTATTTTTTCTTTTTAATTACTTGTGCTTTTTGTGTCATATTTATGAAATAATTGCCAAATCAATGTCAGAAAGATTTTTCCTAAGGTTTTCTTCTAATACTTGTATAGTTGTATAGTTTGATGTTTAGGTCTTTCATTAGACTTCAGTTGATTTGTGTACTATATCATGTAAGATGAGATCTAGTCTCATTGTTTATATCATTAAGGGGTTAAAAATGGTGACATTCTATCATTCCTTCCAAACTTATTCACTACCATTCCTTTAAAAAGAATTTTACCTGGGGAAGAGGGGGGAAACCAAGATGTATCATGTACAGGTACAAAATAACCATGATAAATGTGATCATTATGTATACACTGTACCAATACATGTTCTTGGTTAAAAAAAAATTATATATATATATATATATATATGTATATATGTATACACACACACATATAAAAAGAATTTTACCTTACCCTGAGGTACAGTTTGTACAAAAAAGAACAGTTAAACACTTCTTTTCATTACTTTTAAAAGTGTTCAGCTCAGTGAGTTGATCCTCTAGCATCACCTCAAGTTTTCCTATGAAATGTTGAGTTTTAGAGGGGATTTCTTCTGAGTATCATTGTGAACTCATAGATCCTAATACTTTGTCTCCTTTAGTTCATTACCCTTTCTTTTCAGTGATCAAGTTGTCCTGTCTTTAAGTCTTTAACCTGTAGGAATCTTTTTATTTGGTCCTTGAATCTTACTGATAAGACCTTAGTAATATTTGAAAACTCCTGAAGGTAACCACTTCTAAACATTTTTTAATTTTCATTTTTGTGGACCTTACCTTAACTTTAGATGATATATGTATTTCTTGACTTCACAGCTTAGACATTATTCTAGATATTTTTGTCTATTTTCAGATGTCTTTGTCTATTTTTAGATATCTTTGATTCCCAACTATGAAAAAGTAAGATTTACCTCCCCCTTTTTTTTCTAGCAAATTGTTAATGATTATTGTGTTATTAGTTCTGAACCTTGACTCTTTTATCTTCTAAAGCTGTAAGCTTACTTTTACTTTTATAATGTCACATTAGGGAACATTCATATTTTATTTAATAATCATATCTTTTATTTTTTGCCTGTAGGTTAAGTCTAAAATTTGAAAACCAATAGTTAACATTTACTGACAGTGTAAATATTAAATATTGTTCGTTGCTAAACCAAGTACAGCACTGAGATTACGATTGCTCGTTTTTGTGTGGTGACACATGTGCTACTTGATGGGAAATGTCCCTAACATCAGGATTCCAAAGAGTCTCTTTCCTTATATTCTGTTAGTTATATCAAAATGAATGAGTAAATTTATTTTCTTATTTGTATCATAATCTCCTCAAAGCTTTAGCTTTTTTAAGAAATGTTCATTCATCAGTCATCTTCTCATGGCTCTCTTTGGTTCCTTAATATTCTTTATGCCACCTCATCTTCAAAAACTTCTTGAGATTTCTTTTGTTCTTTCAACTCCATTTCCTTCAAAGTTTTTTTTTTTCATCTTCTTAATGGGATCTTGAGAGAGAATATAAATACATGTCCTAAATCATGAAGTTTACAGTTTTTTATATTCTAATCATACTTGGCCCAACTTTATCTCGTAGAGACCCAGAAGTTTTTACTAGCCTTAAGTAAAACTATCTCTAGCTTCTGATTAATTTTTCTCTCACCTTTTTGAAATACTTTTAGTTCCAATTACTACCAGTTTGTAACACATAGATTCAGAGCCTGTAATAAAAGTTAAAATTTGATACTCTTTTAAACGACTGATTATGTTGAGAGAATTGGAGAAATTATTTTTTGAATCTAGTTTGATGTGATGTAAAGAGCTTTGGTTTCTTCTGGGTCCAAAGCAAATAGCAGATTAAAAAAAGAAAGGTAGGGGCCTGGGGATTTAGCTTAGCAGTTAGAATGCTTGCCTTGAAAGCATAAGGCCCCAAGTTCGATCCCCAGCTCCAAAAAAAAAAAAAGGGTAGACTTGGCCAGAAGATATAAAAGACAATATAGCTGACTAATTCTAAGTGTTGAAGTCCCCAAAGATTTGCTTTGAGAGGCCTTAACTAGAGAAAAACATACCTAAATGAAACATATCTGAAATGTGAGACAAAGGTCAGTGTAAACATTTTATGTCATTTAATTTCTGTTGTTTCATTTCAGCTTCTGAAAATTTTCCAATACACTAACTTTGAGAAAAACAGAAATTATATTTTATCAACTCAAGATCGCCTCGTCGGAGGCTTTGCCAAATGGCCAGACAGTCATCCAGGTAATTATTTTCTTTATAAATCTTGAAGAACATTTATTTTATTTCTTGAAATCTTCAAGCATCTTTATCAGAAAGGGTATATGATAGAAAATGTTGCCACATTTGTAAAGTTACTTTAAATAATATGTTTTTTAAAAGATAGATTAATTTAAATTTGAGATACATTTAGGGTGTTGACCATTATAAAGGAAAAGGTTGAGTATCAGCCCCAAATTTTTAGTAATGTCTTATTTTACTTGTGATAGTATGGCAGATGGCCTGAATGGGACCTTTACAAAATAGGGAATTATTTGGCTCATTCAGAATTGTTAGGACAAAATTGTTAGTTGTAACTTGAGCTAAGTAGAATAAATTGTTCTTAATCCTAAAGGAAACCAATTCTTACTCATTTCAGAAGTCATTAAATTGAAAACTATATCAAATCCTGCATACAGGTACCCCTCACTGCCCTTGTTCTTGTTCTCTAAATTTCAGCAGATTCAGGTAACTTTTTTAGATGAATACTTGATATCTGAACTTACACCATTCACTATATAACACTCAAGAACCAAATACATTCAAACAATGTGAATGGCACCCAAAGTCTGGCTCTTCTCCCACCTCTAGCATTATTCTCCAGCCTAACCATTTAAGCAATCTAAGCTATCCATTTATAACTTTCCCATGAAAGTCAGTGTAAAGGTGAAAATAATTCAGAGTGCTGATATTTTTGCCAGCAAATTGTCAAAGAATTACCGTAAATATATAAACCAGATATGAGGAGTGATTGTTTTCATAGTTTTGCAATAGAATTATGGTCTTTGTTAGCAGTCAAAAAGTTACCTCTTCAGCTCATCTCCTGTCATAGCACTGCTGTGGTTGCAATATGTACTTGAATCAAAATATAAGGGGCTCATGAAATCCTATTTTTATACTTAAAATGAGCAAGAATATTTCCTCACACTCATATTTACTTGTATTTTTATGTAAAACATACTTTCATAGAAAAAAAAGTCATAAGCCAAAGTATGTTTTCACAAATTAATCTCTAAAGCAAAATATTTTTTAAATTTGGTATGTATAATACGTAGCTATGAATATGCTTTAAAAGTGCCTCAAGAGGGGGCTGGGGATTAAGCTCAGTGATTAGAGTGCTTGCCTTACAACCACAAAGCCCTGAGTTCGATCCCCTGCACAAAAAAAAATAAAAATAAAAATCAGTGTATGGTGCTGTTTAATAATTAATTGAAAGGACAATCTTAGAACATATCTCTTGTATAAACTTATTAAAAGTGCGTTATGTATTTCCAGTAGCATTTTCTTTTTTTTTTTCCCAGTAGCATTTTTCAAAAGAAAATTCTTGAAGCTTTTTTCCTAGAAAGAACAGTGTCTAACTTTAACATTTGTGTAAATATTTGCATGGAATTCTCAATTTTGAGAAATATTACATCATCTTCAGACCCTATATACCAGAAAGCCTAGAAAGTCTTTGTGTGATAAATTAATGTGGAAAGAACTATTTTCAGAGCCTTTAAGAAAATCATTTTAGTAATGTTCTTTAAAAGTAACTCTTGATTCTAGTAAATCAAATAGCAGATTTGACACAAGGAGATTTTAATATACATTTATAGAAAAAACATTTGAGAACAGTGACATTTTATTATAAAGTAAATATATATTTCTCAAGTACTTTGATGTATCACCAGCTACAGATAGGGAGAAATTTTTTAAAACTATTTGAGATTTGAAACAAGTAAGTTCTGGTCTCTGGCTTCAACAAAATTCCTTGTGAGGAAAAATAAAGGTGTTACTTCATCTGGAGAGATTTCCATTTTACACAAGATCCTATTTTGTGTTATTCTGGACATATATTCCTTTCTGTTGCATTATTTCCTGAGAAAGCTTCCAGTTTCTACAAATAAAGTTTAAAGTTGCTTTATGCCCTTCATAACTTTAGAATGACTATATAGAATGATAGTACAGAAGACATCAAATTTATTTTGGAATCTAAAAATTAGAGAAAAATAAGCCAGAAGAAGCTTAAGCAATAACTGTTTTGACTAAGTTTGACTTGGTAAGATGTTTTGAACTTTAATAGCTCTTGAGGTTATAAATGCTCACCAGTTCAAAAATAGAAAACAATTTTAACTGCTACAAAACTTTTTTGTAGTGTTCCCATAACTGTAGAATTCTTAGCTCTTCAGAAGTCTATATAAGGCTCTCAGCAGTGATCACATGAATTCAGTGACCACTTTAGTAGACGAGGGCTGCTACCCCCGGAAGGTGGGAAACTATAGTGAGGCCAATACAGAAAAATTGTTATTATAACCTAATAGAATATGAATTTGTTTTTATTGTGAGGTCAAATATTTTTAGAATGACTGATATAATCTTAAATAGGAGAACTAAAAATAGCACAGCATTTCAAGGTGGATTATTTTTGCTCCTTTCATTTAACACAGTAGTTTCAGAACTATCATAAATAAAGCTTAGAGGTAGGAGAACAGGATATATTGCCACTTAAATTCAGAGGAAGGATTGTTTTCACTTGTAGGGAAAAAAAAATTCATGATATAAAGTCATTTGTTCCTATATTCTAATGTAAGCAAAAAGGAAAACCTACTAAAGTGAAAAGTCTTTTATGTTATTGGTATTCTTCCTCTCTGTTCTTAGGTGAATGTTAACAGTGTCATCTCCTTGTTTGGCAGACAGTTGTTAATAATAATTTCATCATATTTTTTATTTTGATCATCTTTCTAATTAGTATTTCAGACTTGGGGAAAG
>PVJO010016995.1:0-40375 GCA_004026905.1 Hystrix cristata | reverse complement strand
GCAGCCACCCGAGCAGAGAGTCCAGGCATATACCTTTTATCTTGGGTGCGCTCACTCCAAAGATGGAATAACTGTGGCTCTGGGCAAGTGATGTCACCTTTTAGCCTCAGACTCCTCACCTGTAAGTAGGACTACCATAAAAACTAAAGGAGATGAACTATATAAAGTGCTCCACAAGTAAGAAGGGCGGTAACGGCTTCCATTTATTAAGTCCCCTGTGCCAGGTGGAGATATATCTTTTCATATTGATCATTAAAACACATATTTTTGTGTCTATTTTGCAGAAGACAGTTGCAATCAGGGTGGTCTTTCCCGGAGTCTTGTACCCAGTGAGCGTCAGAGCCCTTTTACCTACTTGGTTCTATCTGAGTCCAAAACTTGTGTTCCCCAACATTTGACTCTCCTACCAGAGGAGCTGCATAGTCAATAGAATAAAGGGAAGATTTGGGCAGGAGTTGACAGCAGAGTGCTGGGCAGAGTGGGGAGGGAAGATCTGGGCCAGAGCAAAGAGACCGGATCGCTGGCCGGAAAGAGGCAGAGGTGATGAAAGCCAGGACTGGCTGCTGGCACGGCGGTGAGGGTGGGGGTCTTTTGGGCCCCCACATTTTTAGGCCAGTATGGGGTCAGGTGAAGAGTCCAGGTAGATGCCTTGGCTTCCGCATGCCAGCGCCACACTCTCTACAAAGTCAATTAACCTTCCCAACCCATAAATTTTCCCCTGTCACAACGGAGGTAAAAGTCTCATTGCACTGGATGGCTTATGAGATGATGTGTAAGGAGGCCAACCCACTAACTGGCGCAAAGCTGAAGATGAACAGCAAACAGTGTGCTTACTATGCTTCTAACAGCTGGAAACTCAGTCCTCATATAAACAGTGTAAAGTAGGAGGTGGCTGTGGTTCAAAATGGCTAAGTAAGTTACCCAAGGTCATCAGCGCTGGTCGAGTGATGGAATTCAAACTCAATCTCCTTCAGAATTTGCATTCTTTAATGTTTAAGTCCTACAGTGACCAGAAAGTTTTCCTTCCCACTGCTTTCATCACGCCTCCGAATCCCAACCAGACCCAAGAAGGCAGAGGATACCCTTGTAGAAAACCAGGACCGCTTCGTCCAGGCCCCCTGTTTTGAGGACCCCTCCAAGCCTATACCACAAAGGGCCTAACAGGATTTAGAGTCCTAGACATTTGAAGCATGAAATACCTCGGGGATCTTTGCTGGATCACTTTCTGCCCAGAAACCGTTCCTTCTTATCCGCAAGTCTCCTGCCTATACTTATGTTACTCATTCGAGCTTCTCTTGTAAACGATTTGGGGTGTTACAGGTGTCCTGGCACAGCCTGATTCGCACCCCCTGCCCCGGGGTTGGGGTTTGGTCCCTGGCCAGAAAAGCAGATGCTGCGGGTCTGACTCGGGCTTGGACAGCATTCCAAGTCCTACCACCTTCTTTCTCTATCCACAGCTCATTTCTTTGAGGCCCTTGGCTCTCAGCAGACAGCGTGGGTGTGGGGTAGGAGGGAAGGCATTGCCGAATCTTGTTGTCGATTTGGGAAGGAATGCGTAGGACATGAGGAGGATGTGGGCTTTGCGGATCAAATGACAACCTCAGGCCGAGTTCCCTGCAAAGGGACCAAGTCTTTGACTGACACGTTGTTGCAGTAGTTTTCCTTACAACAAAAGAAGACATTCTTCTCCCAGTTGGTGATGCGCACATATTCCACACATCTCTTTGGGCAGCCCAAGATGGAATATTTGTACACGTACTCTGAAGAGGGCAGGGTAAGGGACAGGCTCTGGGTTAGACCTGGGACGTGCTAGAGAATACAGCTGGGTAAACCGCCCCTCCCTTGCCTCCCACGCCCTGAGGATGAGCTCGAGAGCCAAAAGCTCTTCCATACACAGAATTTTTCCCCCGGGGCTCCTCACCCGTGCCCTGAGCACACACGTGCGTGTACAGCAGAGGAGGTGGAACAGCCTCATCTGGCAGGGCTTACGCCACTGAAAATCGGAGACCAATGCGAATCTGGAGGCTACCTACTGAAATCCGACTATTGTACAGAAGAGAATATTGAGACCAGAGAAGAGAAGGAACATGTCCCAGGCATCAGGTGAATCAGTGCCAGAGCTAGTGGGACTAGAGAATTCTGATTTCAGATCAAGTGCTCTTTCTGTCACTAGGCCAAGGCTTAAAGTCAACCTCCCATCCTTCTGTTCCTTTGTCCTCACCTTACCTCCAGTGAAATAGGGAGTGTACACTTCTTTGGTCCGGCATGCAAAGTCAGGATGTCTGGACTGACAGGATCCTAAATTCTTTCTGCAGGTCTTGCCAACAAATTCATCACAGGAGACGCAAACTGGAGATTTCCACATACGATCTGGACATTATCGCAGAATCACAGGGTGAGACCAGGGGATACCAACTAGTGAGGGGAGGACGGGAAGGCTACTGAGGCAGGTGTGAGGCTGAAGCTGGGATGACCCTGAACTTAGCAGGCTTCCCTAGCCACACTCCCGGGGGCCTCTGCAGACTCTCCCTTCCAGGTGTATCTCTCCCTGCAGAGCCCACGTCCACCGAGGAATCTGATTTTAGAAGTCATGAGACTACGGGGAACTCTTCTCCCTCCCTGTTTTCAGGCTCAGTATGAAGCTGTGGTCTCTGCAGGGTGCACTGAAGCAGACATTTCATTTCTGGTAAAAGCTGGGCAAGGTTGAGAGAGAAGACCCAGAATCCAGCGGGGGAATGGAAAGAAAAGGATTTCGTTTCTGAATTATTTCCCAAAATCTGGGCCTTCACTGAGAAATGGTGCTATTGATCTCCTATTTGTCCATTTCTAAACCTCCAGCGACTCTCTATCTGCTGTTTTCAACCCTGCCTCCTCACACCCTCCCTGGAGTTGGAGTTTGACAGAGCTACCAGACAGCAGCAACAGTGGTGTCTCCGGGAAGAGCTTCCATGGCAGGAGAAGGAATTTGCACCAGCCAGAGGTTCAGGGACCTGTATCCAACCAACACTGTCCCTGCCCTTCTTTGTCAGGATGATCAGACATTATTGCTAGGTCCCATTGTCCTGTTCCCTTCGCTTTCCCGCATGGGACTCACCCTCCATGGGAGACAGGCACAAAACCAGGAGGGCTGGTGGAAGCAGGAGGAACAGGAGCCAGTCCATGTATCTGGGGAAAGCAGGGATGAGGCAAGCAGCCAAGATGCAGGAAGAGCTCAGCAGTGGTACCCTGGGCAGGATGCAGGAGGGAGGTGAAGCTGCGGTTTCCTCCCTGGTCTCCTGCTCTGTGAGTTATGCCCTGGGCTATAAACAGTGCCGTTCATTTACTTGTATTGGGAGGCCCTGCCTCTAGGAGGGTGGGTGTTCTGCTTCCTCTTTCTATTCTGCAGCCACCCCAGGGCTTTTATCAAAGAATTAATATAGGAAAGAGACCATCTTCCTGTCAAGGGAGGACAATATAGCTTTATTTCATGGGGATACATGTGAACAGCACACATATGTTGTCTTGCCTTCTTCAGTCCAGCCATATCACATAACATTGGACTGATGCAGGAAGCAACCATTGGAGAGAAGGTGAGGACCTCAGAGTTCCATTATGTCTGGTAGGAATGGAGTTTCAGATTATAGATTCAGTTTTCATTTGAAAACAGGTTCAGCATGAGAAACCAAAGATGAACCCGGGTCAGATTGCTTCAAATGATGAACCACCTGTAGAACTGTGACTCCGAGAAGGATGTACTCCTCAGTCTGTACATACGTGGGAAGAATTGGAGGAAGAAAAATAAAGCAGAGAATTGACAATCAAATTGTAACAAGCCAGTTTTACTCCTGCAAGCATAAACAAAAATGTATTAAGGAAACCATGGCACCTTTTCAAAGGGAAGGAAGCTTAAAGGTTGCAAACATCTCAACATGTTTTTTTCTTCTTTTGTTTTCTTCTCTCTTTTCCTTCTGAGGAAATCGAGGACTTGGCTGGGTGGAATTAAGATGAATGGCGTTCTATAATGAAAGAGTGGTACATGCAGAATCCTAGAGATTGGAGGGGTTCCCCCATCAGATTCTTTTCTTATAATGTCTTTATCTGGTTTTGGTATCAGCAAAAATGAGTTATACAAAATAAAATGAGTTGAGACAAAATAACTCTACTTCAATTTTCTGGGAGGCCCTTCATAAAATTGGCATTATTTCTTCCTTAAGTATTCCATAAAGTTCACCAATAAAACCATCTAGACCTTTCTTGTGAGGCAGTTTTTAATGAAAAGGATACTATCTACAATAAGTAAAACTGTGTTTTTTTCATCTTGGGTGACCTCTGGGGCTCAGAGTCTTCAGGAACAGCCTGCTGTTTGTTATAAGCACTGTATGAGTTTGCTTATTACAGTTTGCTGAAGTGAGAATTTAAGCAGAGTAGGTGTTTAGCAGAGGGTAGTCATTATTACTGATATCTTCTACAAAGAAAAGATCAATTTTTGACCAAGAAAAAAGTACTCTTGGGGCTGGGGATTCAGCTCAGTGGTTACAGCGCTTGCCTTGCAAGCACAAGGCCCTGAGTTCGATCCCCAGCACACACACACACACACACACACACACAGGCAAAGTAAAAGTCTATACTACTAAGTGGCAGGAATTCAAAAGACCCGAGTGCTAACATACCATATATGTAGAAGGAATAAAAACATCAACATTGAACATGGGACCTTTGAATGTATCCCCTCCTTTCCTCTTAACTGTGATCTTTTAAGCAGCAACCAATCATTTTTCTAGGGCTGTACCCTCATCCTACATATGAATATAGAAATGTCAAATAAGTCCTCTCCCACAGGTCAGGGGACTAGCTCCCTCCAGGGACTCGTAAAGGAGCTACAGCTGAAAATTCAATGTTCTGCCTTCTAGTGGAAATTTCTCCAGTGTTTCTGCTGTGGCCAAGGAGACCCTTCGAAGTGAGCATCAGGGCATGTCACACAGTTCCATCTCATGAGCCTCCGAGTTCTGGCTGCCAAGATGGTTCTGCTGTTAATTCCACTGGAGGTCTTTGAATAAAGCTCTGAGACACTGCACTAGACTGCCTTCTTCCTGAGACAGCATCATACCCACTTTACAGTTTGGAAAATGGAGGCCAAGTGATTTGCTAAGAGCAAAAACTAGTGAACAAAACTGAATTTTAACCTGAGCTGTCCTCACAGTCTACAGGCTGTTAACCACCATGCCAGGTGATGCTGGTAAAGTGCTGGGCCCAGAGTCTTACATATATTAGAGACAGATTCGGCACTTGTTATGACTCTTACTTTTTTGAAATGCATGTGAAGTCTGAGCAGATGTCAATGAGTTGAGTATTAAGATATTTTGGAGTAGCATTTTCTCCAAGGAGCCAGAGAGGTCGATCGTTGTGCAGGAGAGCGAGGGAGTATAACTTCCTGAGGTCGAATGTGAAACTTGAATATAGTCGTGCATCAGCTAATGATGGAGACACATTCTGCTAAATGTGTTGTTAGGTGCTTTCTTCTTGGCGTGCACATCATAGAGTGTACTCATACAAATGAAAACAGCTACAATGTCACTAGGTGGTATAATCTTGTGGAACCACCATCGCATATGCCGTCTCTGATTGTTCAAAATGTTATTGTATGCTCATGACTACACAAAGGAAACTCAAGTACCAAAGACTTAAAAAGGAGAGGAGAGAGGCTTATTGGTTAAGAAGATCCTTCCAAGACCCAGGCATTCGCCATTTGAATCACTGTTGAATGCTTAATTGCTCAGTAATCTTGGGGAAGCTAGTAAATTCCTGAGGTTCAATTTCCCCGGGGTTAAAGTGGAGATAATAATATCTACCCCAGAATGGTGGTTGTTGCAGTCAAATAAAGCTTGCATGTAAACACACACACACACACACACACACACACACGTATATATGTATATTTTCTGGCATACAGATAATATAATATCATTATTGTGTGTACGGTGGATGCGGGACAGAGGACAGAGTGGCTCCAGGGTGTGAAATGTGCTGTGAAATTCCCGGTTGAAATCCAGCAGTAGTAGAAATTAGGACCAAGCAATACTGCGTAGAGAGATGATACCCTGGTGATAGGCCCACCATTGCAGTTTTAGCCTACAGTCAGGTGCTTACTGTGGTTTTATCTGATGCTGGCAGAACACTGGCTACTTGTGTGTTTCATAAGCTACTTGTGTGTTTGGGGGGTTGGTATTATTACTCCCATGTATAGACAACAAAACTAAGATAAAATATAAAAGAACAGATTTGGACTACAAGCTATCTGATTTTTCTGCTTGTATTCTTTGTAGTTGTGGTTTTTGCTGTGCGAGTAAGGTGGTAGTAGGTGAGGAAGTAGCAGTGAACAGCCTTTGCACCCTGCCTGGCTGAGAGAAGTCGGGATGAAGACCTTAGAGAACGGATCATGTTGCTATGCAAAGGACGCAGACTGTTCTAGGATTCTGTTTTTTGGGGAAAGCACCTGCCTTCTGATGGGAGGAAGGAGCCAGCAACAGACCTTTGCGAGTCATTGTTTTTTGTGTCCTGCGATTACTCTTTTCTGTTTTCCTAGAGGCTCCTGAGCCACCTTTAGGATGCCTTGCTGACACTTTCTACCCCCAACTCCAGCTTTCACTTGTCTCTCTCAGAACCAGGGAAAGGCGGTTGTATTTGCCCCCAAATACTGGACATTGGGATTTTATGAGATTTCCACTTCACAGGAGATCTAGGAATTTGAGGTCGGTGCCTCGGCCGGCAGTGAAAGGGCTGGCTCTGGGGTAAGTCCATTGGGCTCGAACCCTGAGTTCCAAGCACTGGCACAAGGGCAAGAGCAGACAGTGCAGCAGTCACTTAATAGCTCTACTCAATAATTATTATATATTATTTTGTTTTTTCCCAAACATAAACCTGTGAGGCAGATAATATTGGTGGTCATTTTAGATGGTCATTCAGGAAGTCTGAGAAGGTGCATTTAGTTAGCTGTTCATCTCTGGGACGAAATACCTGAGAAAAACAACTTATAGAAGGAATGATTTATTTTGGCTCATGAGTTCAGGGATTTCAGTCCAGGGTCAGCTGGATCCAAGACAGAAACATCATGGTGAAAGGGCGGAGGAGAGGAAAGCTGCTCATCTTGTGGCAGCCAGAAAGCAGAGCGAGAAAGTGCCTGAAAGGAGGGGGCTGGAGACGAGCTAGAGTTCGCATGGTCACGCCTCCTTGAGTCACTTCCTTCAGCAGGCCCCGTCTCCTGTGGCCACCAGGTTATGATCCCATCAGTGGATTAATCCACAGACAGAGTTAGAGCCCTCATGACCCAATCACTTCCCCAAAGCCCATCAGCGACTGGGCCTTCAGTACGAGTTTTGGGGAGACATTTTAGACAACAATCAGGACAGAAGGTTTGATTGAGCACATCGAGGACTCGCAGAGCCCTCTGCCTCTGTGACCACACCATACAAACTTCTCAGTCTTAAACCTAATCTGAGGTCAAGGGCACCTTTGGAGATGGATATGTGTGCAGTACCCAGACACGACCTGACTCTTGCCACATCCTAATTCCTCCCCCCCCCATAGGGCCTACAGCAGACTCACCACTGAGAAGCAGAGAGAGGTGTTTGTCCAAAAGGTGACAGAAAGGGAGTCTGAATGTCAGAAGAAATTTTAGGGAAGAAAATAAAGATTTGTGAGTCATCAGTGTTTGGAGAATCTTTAGAGTTATAAGATGACATAACTAGAAGAGATAATGGGGCTTGAAGGCCAAAGACTGAACAAATCATATAAATTACACAGTCTCAGGTTTTTTAAAAAGAAAACCTGGAACTCAAGCTATCAGTACTATTATTATTAGCTGTGTTTTTGGCTGTGCCAAATAAGTGCAGGCTTTTCTGTGTGGTTTTTAGAGTGTAGCCTGTATTATTACTGAGCTAGCTGCTAATAAACTTCCTGAATAAGTGGAGACTTCTGCTAATTCTCCTCTGAAAAACAACTCCGAAGAATGGACAGCATCAGAGTACTAGGAATGCTGAAAAGAGAGCCCTACCACAATATCCTCTAGTGGTCTACTTCCTGTTCAACAAAATATCTCTAGTTGGGTACTTTATAAAGTAAAACAATTTCTTGGAATCACAGTTCTGGTGCCTAGAGGGTCCAAATAGGATGGCACAAGTGTCCTGGCAAGGAGCTCCTGGCTCTGCTACAAGAAGAAGGAGACAAAGGAAAGGGACAAACCTGCATGTGGAAGAGACCATATCTGAGAGGTAGTCTCCCTATATAACAACTGACTTTTGAGAAAATCAATTCACTTCTCAAGATCTACAGTCTTTCCTTTTAAGAGCAAAGGCGGCATCTACAGTAGGCCCCACCACCTCAACAGCACCACAGCGGGCACCAAGCTTCCACAAACCCTTAAGGCACACACTGAAACCATGTGCAAGCCACAGCACACCTTATAAAGCCAGGGTGGTAGCACTGGATGGTAGCAGATGGCACACGAAACAGCATAGTTAACCCCTGGCAAGTAGTGAGAGCCAAGAAAATAACTTGGTAGTGTAAAAGTACATTAGAGTTCAAATTATGCCCCATTAGACTTGTGATACTAAAATTGTGACTATTGCACTAATTTTGAAATTATGGAGACCTGGGTACTTCATTGGTATCCAAGATGAAAGTTCTCGTAGGATTGCTTTTGACCTGTATTCTAGGTCTCTCTTGCAGAAGAAGCTTTCTGAGATGGGGGTGAGAATGTGGAGATGGTCAAGGATCTCACTTTCACTGGGCATGGCGACACACTCTTGTAATCACAGCACTCTGGGAGGCTGTGGCAGGGGATTCCAAGTCTGAGCCCAGCCTGGCAGCTCAGGGGAACCTTGTCTTAAAAATCTAAAAGTTTGGAGGGGCCGGGAAATGTAGCTCAATGGTAATGCCCTGGGGTTCAATTCCAGTACCTCAACAACAAAATTCACTTTCTAGGATTGGGGATTGGTCTGAGTGGTAAAGTACTTGCCTAGCTTGCACAAAGCCCCGGTTTCCATTCCCAGCACCATTTAAAAAGACTCACGTTCTCATAGCACATATCTGCATACATGCATAGGAAATTTCTATGACTTGGAGCAGAGGCTGCAGGTATTTTTTATAACTTTGGGTTTTCATCATTTTGACATATTTTAAGACTTTGAAGCTACGAAGAGCTAGAGATTTTTTTTTCTTGAGTATGCTCATATCTTCTGAATGTGGATGTGGCCTCTTTCTCCATCCCTACCCACCTTGAATGCTGCCAAGTCGTAGGGCTGCTTGCCCAAGGGCTCTGTGTTCCCTCTTCTCACCTGACTGAGCTTCCTGCTTCTCATCTGTTGCCCATCTGCACTTTTATTATCAAAACTACCTCAAGGCCCCAAGAAGAGGATGTTCTCTTCCCCTAGTTCCACACGCTGGACCCTGAGCTTTTCCTGGAACAGTGGCCCCAGTATCTAGGAATAAATCTAGTACAAGCTGTACAACTTCTCTAGGGACAAAATTATGCACTTAAGAAAAGTCAATGAGGCCCAAAAATGAATTGAGAAAAATAATATGACTATTGACTAAAAAATTCAATCATGTAAATATATAGATTTCTCCCATACCTAGAGATTCAATATAATTTTGGAAAAAATCAAACAGGCTATTAAAATACTTTTATTTTGAAATAATTTTCGAATTACAGGTAACAAAAAATAGTTTCTGTGTTTGTTTTACCCAGCTTTCCTCATGATATATCTTCAATAAACATAGTATATTTTCTAAACCAGGAAACAGACATTGGTACAATATTGTTAACTACAAACACTATTTTGGGGTTCATAAGTTTTGACATGCATTTATTTTTCTTTAGGTGTGTATTACAATAATATTTTTCTTTAGGTGTGTATTATCATATGTATGGTTTGTGTAAAGTCTCCCAAAGCAGGATACAGAACTATTCATCACCACCAAGAAACTCCTTCAAGCTTCACCCTCATACTGGATTCTCTATAACGATAGAGCCTTCTGAACACTGTTTGACACCACTATAATTTTGTCATTCTGAGCATATTCCTTGAGTGAAATCATAGTACAAAATATTTTGAGATTGTATTTTTTTCATTCACCATAATACCCTTGAAAGCCATCTGATGTATCAAGAGTTCTTTTTTATTGTCGAATAATATCTATGTAAAATAGTTTTTTTATCCATTCAACTTCTGAGGAAAATCAGTGTTCTTTTCAGTTTTATTACAAATAAAGCTACTGTACACATTCTTTGTCAAGCTTTTGTGTGAATATATATTTTCCTTTCTCCAGGATGAAAACATTATGCTGAGTGAAAGAAGCTAGATCCAAAGAGTGTTTAATCCTCTTTTATGAAATACTATATCATCTCTAGTAATAGTCAGAGCAGTAGTTACACGGGACATAGTTACAACTTATATTTGACTTATCCAGTTTCTTCACTGAACAATTCACTAATTCCTTTCATCTGATGTCTTCTTTTCTTCTTTATTGTTCTCCCTGTGGATGAGACTGACCTATAAGGTCCCAAATTGTTGGCACTTTTCAGGCTTCATTTTAATTAGCTTCTTGGTAGAAACTGACAAGGAATGTGGCCACAATTCTTGCTATCTTTGGGTGACCCTTTTTTCACAAACTTCTTAAGTACCAAAGGCACTGCTTATCCAAAGACACTATTTCTATGTCCTCTGGGTTCATTAATAACAACTGAACGCTCCCCTGTGCACACAGGAAGATGGAGTGTGAGGAAGATGTTACAGGCGTCCAGACTGAAGCTGTAAGCTGTGCAGGAAGTCTGCGGCCTAAAGAAACACAGTGCTTGGGATACAGGAAGTTTCTCAAACCTCTGGGATGATGTTTTCCGTGAATACTGGAACGTTTTCAGCGATAATATTCCTGTAAAGAAACACTTTACTGCAAAGGAAAAAAAATTAAAGTTCTGTACAATATCATGAGCAACAGGTATGCATACATATTATTCTTTATATCAGTACTTAAAACAAGCAAAATGTAGTGTAGCAAAACTGTAAAATAAAACAATGGCTCTATTCCATAAAATAAAAGAAAATGCTTCCCATAAGATGAGGAAAAAGAGGATGTAGTTAGAAAGGAGCACTTGCTATGATGAGTTCTCTGTGATTTGGCCCTGTGTGTTCTCATGGTTGAAAGTACAGAATTTAAAATAATTTTAGATATGAATTTATGTTTCATGCCTTTTATGGTAGGTGTATTATATTTCACCAATATCACCCCCACACACACAAACACACTCACTCACACATGAAATAACAAGAGCCACGATGCATAGGCAAGATGCTCAGGACAAACTTGGAACCCAAATTGTTTTAACCATCTGGAGCAGTACATCTAAAGGTATGCAGTGAACCCTGCAATCCAGACAGCTATGTGGCAGCTATGCAGTACTGGCAGGTTGCAGAGGTCTCTCACTGTGGCCTCCACATATTGGTAAATTTACCATGGAAAATAGTAGAAGCTCCCTAATTTCTCCTTAGCTGAGGTCACGCTTGAAAGCATCCTCAGGTTATAGCTAGGTTTGTTGATACAGCATATTGAAAATCTAGGAAACTCTATGTTATCTTTATGATAATAGGAAAAATGGACAAATTATTGGCTACCTCTTCACCCTTGAATCCCAGACAAACCTCCCTAGTCACTTCAATGTCTGTGATAAAGTCTCCAATCCTCTGCACAATAGGAAGGAACTATCTATGGAACTGTAGACATATGGAACAATTCTCAATTCTGAGATTCCCAGAGAAACCTAAGCGATGGCAAGTCTCAAGGTAGAAAAGGGCCACATGTAAAGGCTCCCCAGTGACACTTCCTGTACAGTCTTTCTTGGATCTTCACATACTGTCTAGACATTTTCTCTCTCTTTCATGGCTTCTGGGAGAGTTTGGAAACTCTAGTTTGGACTAGGTCGTACCACCCACAGCTGTACTGTTCACTTGCCTGAGGACAAAAGAGACAGGCTGTTCTGATCTGATCATTGCTTCAAGCCACAGTGAAGAAAAAACTGTTCTTTCCCCTCTGGATCATTAGTACAAGGCCTGTGACTATCAGGGAAACTCCCGGAGTCTAAGGTCAATTGCCTTGTTTTGGAACAGCAAATGTGATTTTCCTCTTGTTTACCCAGCTTATCACATGAGGGCCTACCTACACAGAGACCTCTTCCTTCAATCCCGCCACTCACCATCAGCTTTGAGTCACATATTCAAAGAGTTGATTATGTAAAGACATTTCGATTACCAATGAAACCCAGTGGGCTTTGCTCTGTTACCTATGAGGAATAAATCTACTTAAAATGATATAATAATAATAATAATAATTCATTGGAAGGTGAATTTCCATCCAAAAATTCTTTTCTATTGACTTGCATAATAATATTGGAGATGCAAGCAAAATATCCTAGCCCACAAGCCATACATCTTCTAATCACACAGGGGATCATGGGGGGAGCATCATGAATTTAAGAGCCTTACAGACTTAAATGGGGTTTGAAACAAGAGGGAAAATGGATTCCTGAATACTTTTTATTCAGAGAAATGAAATTTATGATATAAGAATTACAGTTGAATGCCCGAAGGTGATAAGAAAAAGAATTAAAAGAATTCATAAAAGAAAAAGAGAAGGGCCCAGGAAGGAAATCAAGTAATAAGGCTACTAATACACAGAGTATGAATTTGGGGGAGATTTTAGAAGAAAAGTGAGTTAGTAAAATAGGGTTCAAATATAAGCAAGGAGTCCAGGTGGATCAGTAGAGCTGGGGGAGAAAATTCGAACTGTAAGCAAAGTGGTATGACAATATCATGACATTTTTTGGCAAGACAGGGAAGAGAACCTTCCTCCCTTTCTTTGAGGGGTGCCATTAGGAAAAGAATTAAATATGGAATTCCTGAGAGGAAAAGAGCAACGATCTTAGGCAAGAGAAGGGATGTAAACATGCAAGAGAAGATGCTGAATTTCAGGGCAGTGAGAGGAAGGAAGAGGAAACGTACAACACAATGAAAACGTACAACACAAAAATCAGTGCTGTTGTATGTGCTTATGTGCACGTGTGTGTGCGCACAGGTGTGTGTAAAGTATAAATACTTAATAGTGACACTTCAAAGCTTAACCAGGGCAGGAGGTGTTCTCAGGTAGGCAGTTAAGTAGTGAATAGCTTTCTTCCTTCAGCCTGTACAGTATTGGGAAATGCCAGCTTGCTCCATTGGAATGTGAGAGTAACCTCCCAAATGTCATAGGCCCATAAATATATTCCACACATCACTCTTATTGTTCCCTACTATTTGGCCAACATCTGGTTTAGACCACTATTCCGCTCCGCTGTAGACTACACTGTGCCCCGTGGCTTTGCCCCAAGCACGGGCACAGACTCTCCCCTCCATTCTCCGAGGTGATAGCAGAGACTTAGCTCCACTCTGACTGCAGTCTGTAGAGGGCAGAGAAAAACCCAAAGGAAACTAACAGAAAACTTAGAATGAGAGACTAGACATGGTTCTTCTTGAAATCTACAGGTTTGATCACCTCTGGGGGGTTTATATTCAGCCAGGCCCCTACCTGATAATCTATCCTGGAATCAAGTGAAAGGGACAAGTTCCTTCTTAAATTTCCGTCTCCTAACTAAAGTCTGATCTCAACTACCAGGGGAGGAAAGGAAAGCACTTCCCTTCTCAGCCTCATCTCGGGGCCTGCTTCCTTCCACGGTGACTAGCAGAGGGAAACGTCACTCCCTTCATGAAAGTCCTCTGTCAAGGCCTCCGAGTTTAACACTCACTCTCCTCTCTTCATCATTCCCAGACAGTATGTATTTTTAAGCTTCGTACCCCAGTCTTGTTTTTGCCTACTTTCTAATCATTTGTATTTATATATTCTCTCAGCTTTAATGGTTACCTTCCTGTAGATCACTCTGAATCCTGCCCTGATTTATCCTTGTGTCCTGTGACAGTGTGGTATACTGAAAAGCACATAAACTTGTCACCCAAAATCTCAAGTGGTGGGATTGCAATAAAGCAGGTCCAGGACTTTTCTAGCAAGTCTCTGCTTTTCAAGGACTTCCACAGTGTCCCCACCCCTAACCCTTGCTGAGGAAGCCCAGCCTCGAAGGTGTATAAATAGACACTCTTGAAGCTTCCTGCCCTAACCTGGTCCTCTTGCCCTCAAAAAATGGACAAGTCCCTCCTGCTGGGACTTCCCATCCTGTTCTGCTGCTTTAGGGGTGAGTTCCAAGGGTCAAGAGTTGGTAACATGTGTCCAGAAGACAGGAATGAGTCAGAGCTCCCAGGACGGAGGCCCTCTATGGTAACACAAGTATGATGGGCTGCCACTCCATGCCAGGCCTTCCACCTACAATATGCCAAGTCTGTGAGACCTTAACCAAAGCAATAACCCTCCTTTAGAGGAGGAAATAGGTGGGTTACATAGCAATCGAGAGGATTTTCATAAAAGCCATGGAAAATGAAGTCTTCAGAGTATATCTCTTTTTTTTCCCCCCAACAGTACTATCTGGGTCATTTTTAGAAAGAATTAACACAGGTGAGTAGAAATGGATGAGAGGAAGGTGGGAAGAGGAGGGAAGAAGAGGGGCATGGTGGGCATTGGGGGCTGAAAGGAAGCCAGAAACAGATCTCAAGCTTCAAAACCCAGCAACCTCTTCCAGCAAGATGGAGCTGACATGAGAGCTGATTTTAAGGTTGAAAAAAAATAACAGTAGCAGCAACTGACTATGCTAACAGTAAGAAACATAAAGTCCAAGAAAAAAGGACTAGGGAGAAGTGAAATGTTGACCTTTCGGTCCAAGATGTCTAAATCTAAAGTGCAGCACCTTTGTGAATTTCAGATGTTTGTCCCTACTGTCAGATTTCAGGCACAGAAATGTAAGAATATCACAAAGGGTCCCCTGGGGAAAAAAGAGAACGAGAGGGGAAAAAAACCCAAAATGCACAATTGTCCTTTTTCTTCTGACCTGTGCTGTACCCTGTAGGGCTGGTAGAGAAATCTGAGAACCCTGAAAGGTGGAGAAACCGCAAGGACAGAAGAGTTACAGTGACTGAGCTCCAAAGGAACAGAAAGCCTGTAGTGTGGCGCTAGCTAAGAGAGCAAAATGGGTCCTGAGGAGGGAGACCTCAAGGGCACCAGGAAGGGGTAAATTCAGACAAAATCATCAATTTATTTCTCTTTGCCAGCACAGACCACGAAACGATTTTGAAGGAAGACTATTTCGGTGAGTTTGAAAGAGATCTAATGTGATCGTCTGACTCTTGATGATTTCTCCCACATCCCTCCTCCTTTCATTCTTTCCACTTCTGTTTTTCAAGCGAAACTCCTGAGACCATAAATTCCAGTCACTTCTGGTTCAGCCCATTTTAATAGAGGCGGATGTTCATGCTGCCTGGGGCTCTGGCAAGCCTTTGGTTCTCAGCAGACTTTGAACTAAGAAGGGGGAGATGGGTCCTTTCATGTTAATGTTATCTTCTTTCACTTCTGTTTTCCCCTTCTCTGGTCCAGGGAAGCAAGTTGTTCAGTGTAGGACATGTCACCTACAATTCCCTGGAGAAAACTGTACTAGAGGAAGAGGGAGATGCATGGCAACATCGGAAGAGGCCTGCACCATTGGGAAGATTTTCAAAAGTAGGTGTGGCCTGGAGAAGGTAGGATGGGGCAGAGGAAGCAGCAAGGACATGTGGGCCTCTGTGATAAGAGAGGACCTCATTCCACTACAGGTAGATGCATGCTTGGAATGGCTGATAGCTTTATCTCACTCACATCATATATCATAATACAAAAAAGAGGAAGGTGTTTCTAGGGGCAGGATATGCAACGAAGGCAAACATTCTCTGAGAAGCCCAAAGAAAACAAAGGAGACTGAACTGAAGTGAAAAGAGAACAGCTAGTTGCTAGAATGAAGAAGGCAGGTGTTGGTCTTTGTGCCTGCCTGGACTTAAGCGTGGCTGGTGCCAAACTGAGGAAGTGGAGGGGCCAGTGTCACCCAGAAACTGGCTAGGTGGCCCTAGATAGGTGAGATTGGCTAGCATAATCCCTCTAGCTTCACACTCTCCATTCTGCACAATCCCTTGGCATTTCTGTGAGTCTCAACAGGAGCCCTAAGCCTTGGGAATCTCTGAATTTCCGCTCCATCATTACTTTTTTGGGGGGAAGTCCCCAGTTTGCAACATCTTCCACTATTGCACATTTGAGTGACAGACCCCTAAACTCCACAAGGTCATTCTTAGGTGCTGGTGTGGGCTGGAGAGAAAGTTATTTGCAGGACCTCAGGGCCAGGCTTGCTGACGTGTTTCTTTTCTCTTCTGCAGGGGACGGTAGCCCCTGGTTAACCTTCATGGGCTGCTTAAAGAACTGTGCCAATGTGGAAAACATAACATGGAGCTTCTATCTGGTGAACTTCAGATGCTGTCGGGGCTACGACCTGTGCAATGAAAACCTTTAGAAGCTCTAGTCCTTCTGTGACTCTAATGTCTGGGCAACACTCTTGTGTCAGCCTCCTCCATAACGACTTCTTTAAAAAGCCACCCTGCAGAGAACTGTGAACACATGCCTCCATCTTCGGTGTGTGAGAGAATAAGCTCTTTTTTAGAGTGTCTGTCCTGCTCCAAAGATGAATAAATGAGTGAATGGATGAATAAATAAATAAAAATCCTTGACAGCAAGATCAATATATCCTGTGCGTGGTTAGGAAACCTAGTGCTTTCACTAACCAAGGAAGAAAATAATAGTTAAATTTCATAGAAACAATTCCTTCTTCTCTTTTCTGCTTTTATCCTTTCTTTGGTGGCAGGATACTTTAATATCCTCTCTCTCTCTCTCTCTCTCTCTCTCTCATCCCACTCAAATAAAGGGATATAACACGATCCTCACAGAGAAAGATGTGGCAAAGTGAAAAGAAATCACCTGAGTGTTCTTAGACTCTGGTCATGAATGCTATTCCTAGGATGATGAAAAAGTTAAGACATAGGAAGTTGTACCACAGATACAAAGGAAGAAAGATTTTCTACCTTTCTGAGTGAGACTCTCTTTCAACCAGGGAGTTGAAGATGCAGAAAGGCAGGAGAAAGTAATGGGATTCTAGAGAGAGTGCCTGTACCTGACTTCTCTGGCAAACTCACAGGGAGACATCAATCCCTAGAGAGAGAAGAGCAGCAGGATGCTTCTGAGGAGGTAGGACCATAAGCAGCAACACAAATATTTCCCATGTGAAGCTCAGCATGGAGGAGGCCATTTGGATCTGGCCACTGGACATCTTATCAGCAGCATTTAGAGACAGCTAGCCCATGAGGAGCTGACTTCCACACCACCTCTATCTCACATGCACTTGTACTTTCCATGATACATAACTTCTAGTGCTACAGGGAAAAACAGAGGTTAGACCCACCATACCCACAAGGATACAAGAATTGAGACTCAGCCAGATGCATGACAACCCCCAAAGTGAGCAAGCCAGTGCTGGATGCACAGCCCCCTACCAACCCACAGGGCGAGCAAGTAGGCCCACACTGGATGTGGTGCCCCCAGATGTGAGCAAGCAGTGCCTCTCTGATGCAAGGGTATGACCATCCACCAAGTCCAAGCTGGTGGTACCTTTTGTTTCCCTTGGCATGGGGCTGCAGAGGGGAAGACTAACCAGCTGACTTGATCCTGGATGAAGGCAATGCCTGGGAGAGAAGGGAGCACCCTGACCCTCTGACTGTCAACATTAAGTCCACCAGTACACTTGAACCCCTGCCCTACAGCCTACATCCATCAAAGATTAGAGTGCTGATTGTGTTTCCCACCTAGCAAATGGAGAATGGACATGCCTTGGCTTAGAGACAATAGCATGGTTAAATCTTTGAGCAGAGTCATTTGTTGTATTCCTTTATTACCCCTTCAATGAACATGCACTCAATAATGATGACACTCTTTGCATTTCTCATACTGGCAGTTTACATTTTCTATCTTTTTTTTACAGTTAGCCTGGCTGGAGGCTTATCATTTTAAGAAAATCATTTCAAAAGAACATGCTTTTGATTTCTTTCATCTTTATTTTCCTGTTCTCAATCGAGTTCATTAATTTCTGTTCTAATTTTGTGTTTATTTTTCTTCTGCTTGGGCTTCTGCTTTAGGCTTAAAATACCCCCTTTTTTCTTATTTCCTAATGTAGATAGAAGCCTAGGTTTTGTGTCCCTAATTGACCTGTATGGATAGCCACCAGTACAACCTGGTGGAAGCAGAAATCTCTGTCATTTCTGATTTGAGGTGAGAAGTACCTAGTCTTTTATTTTAGGTGTGCTAATTCAGAATCTTTCATTGATAATTTCTATGAGGATCTTTTTTTTCTATTTCTGTTGAATTGAGTATGTTTTTATTGTGAAAATGTATTGGATTTTTAAAAATGTTTTTTCTTCATGTATTGGTAGTTCAAAAATTTGTACCAGTAGCTGTTCTTCCATCAACATCTTTGTTATGCATGAGATAGAAGTGATGATTTTATTATCCACCTAGCCTAGCAAATTACCAGCAGCAATATCCCAATTGGAAAGAAAGCTTGCTGACTGTGTTGGCACTTGGAAGGCTAAAGCAGGGGATCACCATGACTTCATGACAGCTTGGGCTACTTAGTGAATTCAAGATCAGCCTAAACTAAAAAAAAAAAAAAAAAAAGTTACTTAAAAATAATCATGTTCATGTTTAAAAATCAAAAAAGAAAACAACAAAAATGAAAATTATCTATAATATGATGTTACAGTAGATCTTGTAATGGTTCTTTTTCATATTTTCCATCTCTCTGTTGAGATTCCACATCTATTCACTTGTGTTTATCATTTCTTTTCAGTCCCTGAGAGTGAATATAATCATGATTTAAATATCTTTTCTAATTCCAACATCAGAATTATGTAATCACTGATACTTTCTCCATGGTTTTATTTCTATAGGAAAAAAATGAATGATCATATATCAGAAAAGAATATCACCCAGAATTTTAAAAGTAGATAATACATACAAAACCCAGAATTTTTGGTGGATAAAATAGTTGGTAGATTGAGAGGAGAGAAATTTGGTGATAGATAGATAATAGATTTTAAGTTGAAATGGAATTTCAGTCTTTTTTTCACCGTGTTTTAGCATCTTTTCCTGTCAATATATTTGCGTTGACATTATCATTCACTCTCATGGATGCAGGGTATTTCAGTATATGGGTGTGTCATCTTTTTAAGGAACATCATTTCATTTTTACTTTTGCTGTCAACCATGCTGTGGTTCTTTCTTTAGATGTTTATTTTTTATCTTACAAAAAAAAGAAACCAAAATAAAACTTCAAAATAAAAGAATAACAACAATTAATACAGTTTATTGGTATCTTCAAAGTAGTTACTCAGAGTACAAATATTGATAAAACATTTTCTCTTACAAAGAAAAAACAAACTGATATTAGCACAAAACTTTCCTAAGAGAAATAAACTAAGAGCACAATAAACTAAGAGAAACTAGTTTAAACTAGCATATATATTAAAAGATTTTTGAAACATTGAATAGGTAATTTGGGAAACCATCTGAACCTGTGTCCACTCCTATTTATCTATCTTTCATTCTTTCCTCATTTGCATACATACATACTTTAAGTTTCTCATATAAGAGAAATCATGAGATATTTAAGATTGTGTGTCTGATTTATTTCACTTAACATCATGTTCTCGAATTGTATCCATTTACTTACAAATTCCTCATGTTTTTCTTTATGGCAGAGTAGTACTATATTGTGTATAAATACCACATTTTCTTTATCCGTTCATCAGTTGATGGACATATACAGTATACTGTTTCCAAGATCTAGCTATTATAAATTATGCTGCTATAAACATGTATGTATATATATGTATATATACATATACAAATGATCAATAAATACATGAAAAAATGTTCAACATCACTGGCCATTAGAGAAATGCAAATTAAGATTAATTCGAGATATCATTTTACCCTAGAAAGAATGTCTATCATCAAAAAACTCTAATAATAACAAATGCTGGGGACTTCCAAGAATATGACAGAGCAGTAAGCAGCAATAAATCAACCTCTCCAAGATTCACCATCCAGATGCTGGAAAATAACAAGTTGGGGAGGAAAAGAAGGAGAGAGGTGGATCCCTAGGAGGACGGATCTGAAGGGAAAATTGAAGCCTACAGAGAAATTGAAGAGACAGACCAAAATGCCAAAAAAGGAAGGGGTAATCTGCACTTTCTCCTGTCTCCTGGCTCATGGTGAGAGAAAGGAAGATTGAATCTACAGAGACAGACACAGTGAAAGTGGGCCTTCCCAGAAGGCTCCCAGAAACCTTCAAGGAGAAATGCACCAGTGAATGCCATGCACTGTAACAGGTGGTGAGTGACCCCAATCCAAGCATCTGCCGCAGCCCCTGGAGAGCCTCTGGTTAGATGCCATTTTAGGGAGAGGCCAACTGAACCTGGGACTCAGAGCAACCATAGGTTGACTTCATCTCAGGGTCCCCAGTGTTAAATACCCACAGTGACTGGATGAGCAATAACCACAGGAGACAGCCATAGTCAAGGAGGTCTGGTCAGCCTGGCAAGAGATACTCAGAGTAATATAAGCTAAATGACTCAGGCCCACCTCCATGACCAGGGCTGGGTTTAACCTGAATTTCTGTGGATTTGAAAGTCCCAAATCTGCACACCATCCTAATCCTTCCATTGGCTTCCTGGGATTATCCAGCATAGACATGGGCTCTGACCACCTCCCTTGTCTACTGGTAAGAGATGAGTCATACCCTGAATTGGACACTGCCACAAAACTGTAGACTCCAGAAGATAAGCAACAGTTTGAAATCACAGAGAAATTCATTTTCTTTGTTTTTGATCTTTTTTTGCTTGTTTGAATTTTTTTTTTGATTGCTTGTTTTTATTTTTTTGTGAGTGTGAACACTGTTTTCATTTTTCTGTTTTGTTTTGTTTTATTCTTGTTTCTCCTTCTTTCCTTCCCTTCTGTCTTCTTCACCAGTTTCCTGAGGCTTGGGTAATCTTTCTTCATACTTCAGCCTTGCTTCTACTCTCTTTTCCTTCTTTTGTTTCTGTACTTTTTTTCCTCTTCTCCCTTTAAAATTTTTCCCCATATGGTAAAAGTGCTCTATTGAGTGAATACTCCACATAATTTTCCGGTTTTTCTCGAATTTTGTTATGTAAAGTGGTACCATGTTTCATGGACTTAATTTGTTCTACAATTTTGGAAAATATGGTCACATTTCTGTTTGCATGGGAAAGATGGCTGCAGTTGTGTTTGTCAACTGACGCAGAGTTTGAAAACAAAACAAAAAAATTTGCCAAATGCTTCTGTTTGTGAACCAAACTGTTTGCCAACAAAACTGTTGAACTGAGGTACCACTGTAATGATAAATCTTGTAGTTATGGGTAAAGGTGGCAAATTATTAGTTATCACAGTGTGTCACTTTCCAATCTGCATTTTGTGCTATTGTTATTGATGATTGTACTACTTTAAACAAAGTGACATATTTGTTGTGATCAATTGATCTTCCTTATATGCCAGTACCTAGATTATCTGGGGATTACAAACAATACTACAGCCCAGTACCAAAGAACTGCATGCTAGCCCATACAGGCCGCAACCTTTCATCTCTAATAAACAGAAGAAGCAGGATCCTGGGACAGACTCAAAGGTAAAAAACCAGCTATGCTTAGAAAACATCTCTGAAAAGTAGTCACTTCCTTAAGGGGTCTTAATACCAGTAATAAAACTGCCTACCATAAGCAGTGTACAAGCCTTGATGTAGAAAACCAATAATCAACCAAAAAAAAAGAGGTTTGGGGATTTAGCTTAATGGTAGAGTGCTTGCCTAGCAAGCACGAGGCCCTGAATTCAATCCCCATTAACCGCCCACCCCCCAAAAAAAAAGAAAGAAAGAAAGCAAACATGGAAGCAAGATGCAACCCAACACCCTCAACTCGCCCAAGGCAAATCCAGGAGCCAGTGAGGTGGAAGAAACTAAAAGCCATCCAGGTAAACTTTCTGAGATGGTAGTAGCAGAAGTAACAAAACAGATGAATAAGTCTCTTGACAAAACCAATACCGAAATAATTACACAGATAATTAAAGAGATGATGACCATAAGTAAAAAAATGGTCAGTGAATCTAGAGTAGATACAGATTTTTAAAATAGAGGAGCTTAAGGAAGACAGGGAAATCATGAATGCCCAACATAGGAAAGAACTGGATTCCATAAAACAGATTCACACAGATATCCAGGAGATTCAAAATTTTATTGAAAGCATATGCAGCAGAATCTACCAATGTGAATATAGACTATCAGATCAGGAAGACAGGATTGTGGTTGGCAATCATCAAATGAAAGGCTTCTTAAAATAGAAAGGAACCATGAAAAATCAATCCAACAGCTGCTAGACAATGCAAAGAAGAATAATATATGATCAATTGGAATCAATGAAAAGTCAGAAGACAGCACAAAGGATACAAAAATCTTGTTAAAAGAAGTAAAAGTAGAAAACTTTCCAAGCATGAGAAAGAATTTGACATACAGGTAAGTGGGGCATATAGAACTCCAAATAGTCATGCTGAGAAAAAACTATAAGAAGGCATAAAATAGTCAAGATTCCAGAAGTTCAACAGAAGAAGCAAACATTAAAAGCTGTTAGAGAAAAGAAACAAATCTCCCATAAAGAAAATCCCATCAGACTCACAGCATACTTCTCAACTCAAATCCTTTAGTCAAGGAGAGCTTGAAGCAAGGTTGATATACTTCACAAAACTGTCTTTCAAAATCGATAGAAAAATAAGATACTTCCATGATAAAGAACACCTGATGAAACTCATGATTATCAACCCAGCACCTCAAAAAGTTCTGAAGGATATTCTAGAAAAAGACAACAATTCCAAGAATCCCACCCATTCATGACAATTGCTTGCAAGGCAAGCAATTAAACAGAAAGGAAAGAAAGACAACCCACAATAGGAAAATAATATGACAAGGATAAGTCAATACATCTCAGTTATAACCATCAATGTAAATGTTCTCAACAGTACCTATTTTGAGAACCCATAATCTAATAAGGTGGAAAAACCAGAAGGAATGGACAGATTCCTAGATATATATGAATTACCAAAGCTCAATCAAGAAGATATAAATATTCTAAATAAGCCAATATTAGTCAATGAAATTGAAGAAGTAGTAAAAAAATTACCAACAAAGAAAAGCCCACATCCTGACAGATATGTTGCTGAATTCTATAAGACAACACTCAAGTCAACCATATTCCTGTACACAAATAACAAATTCATTTAGAGAGAAGTCAGGGAAACAACAACTTTCACAATAGCACCAAGAAAAATGAAATACTCAGGAATCAATTTAATGAAGGAAGTGAAAGATCCTTAAACCTACAGTACTCTGATAAAGGGTATAAAAAAGATAGCAGAAAATGGAAAAGCATCCCCTGTTCTTGGATAGGTAGACCCCATACAGTAAAAACAGCCATTCTTGAAAAGTGTTACAAATTTATTGCAATCCAATCAAAATACTAATAGCATACCTCACTGAACTAGAGAAAACAATCTTAAAATTCATATGGAACCAGAAGAGACCTCGAATAGCAAAAGGAATTCTGGGCAACAAGGACAAGGCAGGTGCATCACAATCAAGTTATACTAAAAAGCTACCATGATAAAAACAAAACAAACAAAAAAATCCCGGCATGTTACTGGCAACGAAACAGACTCAAGGACTGATGAAACAGAACAGAAGATGCAGAAACAACTCCAAGCACACCGGGCTACCACATCTTTGGACGAAGGGGCCAAACACCTTCACCAGAAGAAAGATAGCCACTTCAATAAGTTGTACTGGGAAAACTAGCTTTCCACATGCTGATGACTGAACCCAGAACTATATATCGAAATGGATCAAAGATAAAAATATTAAAACAGAAATAATCTTCTGGAAGATAGAATAGGTAAAACTGTCAAAGACATAGGTGTAAGCAAAGACCTTATGAAAAGGACCCTTATTTCACAGGAAATACTACAAAAATCAACAATTGGTATCACATCAAATTTAAAAGCTTTTGTCTAGCAAAAGAAACCACCAACAGACTGAAGACACAACCCACAGAATGGGAAAATATTTTTACCAGCTACTCTATTCTGAGGGAAACAATTTTTTACCAGTTACTCAGATAAAGGACTATCGTCTAGAATAGATAAAGAACTTTAAAAAAAAAAACAGATCTCCCCAAATTTAAAGACCCAACCAAAAATAGCCATCTGAAATAAGTAGATGCTTCTCAGAAGAAGAAGTACAAACAGAAAATAAATATATTAAAAAATGTTCAACATTACTGATCATTCAAGAAACGCAAATTAAAACAACACTGAGATTCCATCTCACTTCAGAAAGAATGGCCATTATCAAGAAATCAAATAGTAACAAATAGTGAAGCTGTGGGGAAAAGGAACATTTTTCCATCTCTGGTGGGAGTGTAAACCTGTACCGCTATGGAAATTACAATGGAGATTCCTCAAAAAACTAAAACTAAAGTTTCCATTTGATCCAGGTGTTGCCCTCCTGGGTATCTCCCCAAAAGAGTTAAAAGCATCATATCATAGTGATTATATGCATACCCATGCTTATAGCAGCACAATTTATAATAGCTAAATGTCTTGGAAACAGCTCATATGCCCATCAAAAGATGCATGGATAAAGAAAATGTGGTTTTTATATACAATGGAGTAATACTTTGCCACAAAGAACGACAAACTTGAGTCATTTTTAGGTAAACGCATGCACCTCCAGACCACAATATTAAGTGAAATAATCAGACAAACAAGTTTAAATATCACATTGTTTCTGTTGTATGAGAAACCCAAAGGGTAAACAAGGAATGAAACGGAGGATAGATATCAGGAAGTAGGGAGAACATGTTCAAATGGGAAGGGGAACAAGCGAGAGGGAGAAAGGGAAAAGAGACTTAATAAAAGAGAATGGAAAGGAAAAAATGGAAACAAAGTTTTTGTAAATCAGAAGTGGAAAAGAGGTTGAAGGGAGGGGAGGAGAAAGGGAAAAAGGATTACTATGTATTATATACAAGTCTAAATTCGCTATGATGGATGTTATCATTGTGTATGTCTAAAATATACCACTAAAATAAAATTTAAAAAATTCACTGTGATGAATGTGATCATTATGTATGGCTAATATGTACTAATAAAAAAATGCAATAAAATCCATTTGATCCAGCTATCCCCCTTCTAGGTATCTTCCCAACAGAGTCAAAATCATCATACTACTTTTTTCTTGCCTTGCCTCATTCTTCCCCTAAAAACCAAGATTTTGAAATCTAGATCCAAGATATGTTCCAGTTCTTGAAGATTTTATTTTTTAGTTCATTTCCAGAAAATTATTTGTATTATTCCAGCAGCACACATTTTCATTTTCTTCAAAGAAATAATGAAAAATTCAGTGGTTCCTTGTTTTCTTAATTTGTGTTTCTGATATTATAGATGACATTAAATATTACTTCATATGCACTGGCAAATTATACTTCTTGGATGACCTACTTGTTTATTCCTTTATTATTTGTGCAGTTAGTCTTGTTCTGGTTAATATGAAAGAGCTTTTGGGATATTAAAGATATCAATAATTTATCTGTTTTGCTTATTACAGATATTATACAAATATTTCCCTTTCTCTTTGTGATCTGGTAGGGCTTGTTGGATGGTTTTAATTTCCCAAATATTTATTTCTATATGTGGCCAAATCTATCATTCCTGTCCTGTTTTGGGATTGATGTCATGGAAAAGTTTCCTTCACTATTAGATTATATAACATTTATAAGTATTATTAATATAATAGTGAGTTTAGGATGAGAGGACACTTTGGAATTACATACATATCAGATCACCTTCCACCTCTACTATTGGCTAGTTGTAATAGGTTGTATTTTCTAAAGAAGGTCACAATACTATCTCTCAAAGAACAAGCTCTACAGCTCGGCTGCTCTGTAATCAAAAGTCAGGCTGGTGACTCACTTTTAATCAACACAATGAAGCAGAAGTGATGACACATGATTTCCCAGGCCAGGTCATAAAGTGTGATATGACTTCTACCTACTCAGCCTTAGGAGACCTAAGAAATTTGGGAACCCCATGCAGCAAAAGGGGAGAATCCTCGTGGACGTATTCTGACCAACAGCCACAGACGACATCGTACCTAAACATCAGCATGAGCCGCCAAGACATGTGAGTGGACACGTCTTCAGATGACTGCTGGTCTCCAACTCTCAGATCACCTCTAATCTTCAGGTCTTCAGCATCGACAAGCAGAGATGGCCTGGGCAGAGACAAGCCAAGCCCAGTGTATGCTTTCTGAATTCTGACCTGCAATTCTAGTGAACACAGTTACTTGTCATGCAGCAAGAGTAACAAGCAAATTTGTGTATTACTTATCAACCTAACCAGTTTTTTCTTCAGATTTTTCATCTATTAAATTGTCTTACAATAATTGCTATATTATAGGACATTGTGAAGACTATATCATAGCTAAAAATATTTAGAATGTGCCTATCAGTAAAAGTTGAAACAATGATAGTCACAACAAAACTTAAAAGCAAGTTTTTCTTTGTTTATTAGATTTGAATCTTTAACACATCTGAAATTTATTTTGCATTCATGTGAAAAGTTGTATGAATTATCTGTCAGCCCATTCTAAATTAACAGATTCATGGCCAAATTACTGTGGCTAAAAAGATATGTGGAAAAAAAAAACTTTCTGTGTAATCATGTAAATACATGAAAGAAGTACATTTGCATATTAGAGGATAGATATTTGTTTTGTCATCTTGTGGAGGAAAAGCGTTCGCCTAAGTCTTACTCTGTTCATTTGCCCAAAGTGAAAAGTGGAACTAGGAGGACTAGCCCAAGATGGGGTTACGAAAGAGAGAACATTCCCCAGAATTAGAACAATTTTATCTAGACTGTCAGGAAGCATCTAAGTTTCTCCTCATTCATGAATAATTAGTTTAGACACAGCACATACTCTCACACAGAAGTACCAAAATGTAACTTCGTTTTTCAACCTGACCTCATCTAATTTTAGAGTTCCATTCTTAAAATTTAAAGAAGAAAATAACAGTTGGGGATGTAACTCAGTCGTCAAGCATTTGTGAGGCCTTGGGTTTGATCCTTGGTTGGGGGATGGTGAGGATGAGGGAAGTTAGATTTAATCCCACCTTGATATATGGGGCTAGTTATTTGTTGTCCAAGGTCTACAAAGCAAAGCAGCTCCTATTTGGCTTAGTTTCTCTAAATTTTGAACTAACAAGACCAACTGTTTTATCTCATTGGGGAGCTGGGACTAGTTCTCTACTTCCACAGCCCATGTGCAAAAGGACTATGCTGGGAAGTCCTCAGGTTAACCCACAGAGAATCTCGATCCCCCAAAGAAATGAGTGTAAACAAGGATAGAGTATGGTCACAGAATTCTCAATTAGCAATAATTGCGCCTCAGAATAAATCTCATTGGCTACGATAGTGCCACTGCGCAAAGGTCATCACAGAATTCGGAATATAAACTTACTGTTATTTTGGTTCAAGAATTTGCATTTTCATATAGGAGATAATGAATAACCAAGTCTGAGCCTATTCATAGCAGCAGAATCATAAGGAATCCAAAACTCCCTGCCAGGTGGGAGCAAGATTGTTCACAGACTCTGTCTAGTATTCCACCATTAAGGAGACTCAGCTGCCCCACCCTTGTTTCTCCTGTGACAGCTTGTCTTTTCATTTCCAGCTGCGTTTTTCATTTTGTATCATTTGTTAGGAGAAGAGGGCAAAACACAGGCTTTGGGGAGGAGGTAGAGAGGGTAGTTAGTCAGAGAAGGATCCCAAGACCAGGAGAGATAAAGAACTAGAGTCCCACAGGGAGGTTGCAATAGTTACTATGTTTGCAACAGAGGAGCTCCGTCTTTTTGTCAAAATCCAGGAAGTTGATGTCCTCACAGTTGGTCATACATGATAGTTTCGAGTAATGATACCTACTTCTCCCTAAGGAGGTAAAAGAGAAAAAATACAGCTATAATGACTCCCATTTTCTCCTACCGTATTTCTGAAAATAACCTATCTTCAGATCCTCTCTAACCTTTTTGTAGGCCTAAACAAGGTGTAAAGCTGAGTCTGCTAATTGCTGGCCCAGAGAATGGATTTTATTCCCTAATTTGCCAAGGACATCAGCCTCTCCTTGACCAAATATCATCTTAAGGAAAAATTCATGTTTTCATCCCTTCTATATGACCACCTATCTTCACTCACCTGACTTACCTCTCATTCTGAGGGCAAAAAACAAACAGAAAGGATGACTGCTCCTAAGGGAAGGAGGTGATTATTTCCCCGTTTTTCTACATGTCATGTTACCTTTGCTTGTGAGTGTATAAACGTTCTCTGTAGCACAGGACTGTTTATACTTCAGGTAGCAGAAATCCATGACTCCGTAGCAAAACCCAAGATGATACTTCTTACATTTATAGCACATTATTGCAGGATCTGCCAAACACAGAAAGAGGTGCTCAGAGAGTGCGGTCTGGAGAATGTTCTCTGGGTCTAGGGGATTTTCTGCAGATTATTACTGACTAGCAGCTCCTAACCTTTCTGGGGTAGAACTCCTTTGATAATCTTCTGAGAGAAAACCTGTACAGACAAAAACTAAATGTTGTATATAATTTCAGGAGTTCAGGGTTCCTATAAAATTTATCCACGGGCCTTAAGTAATGAATCCCTTATCTAGACTGGTGTTTGAGAAAAAGGAAGCAAAGAAGGAGATTTTAGCTTCCTTACTCCAAGAAATAGACTAAATATGTCTGGGAGAAGAGAAACTCCAAGGAGTCTATAATAAGAATGGATTAGAGCCCTCTCTGAAGATGGAGTAAAGGTTTACTCTTAAACATATTACAAATTACCTGTTTAACAAGAACCTTAAAGTAGCATGGTCATACCTTTTAAAGAGCCTTGTGCACCTGTAAACAGAAGAAAAATATCTCCTTTGTCACAACTCACAGACATCTTAAACGACAATTTTGGAAACTTTCTCCAGCATCTTTCCATCTCTTAACCAACCTCGAGCTGCACTGATATCCCCATGACTTACCCCAATTCCAGCTGATCAGAAAGACTGTGCCCAGCAAAAATAGAAGCAGCATCCTGGAACTCTTGTCATGCGCAGCTTCCTGTGGAAGGCACCTGCTGTTCTCCTGTAATTTGCCATTAGGCTGCTCATCTAAATCACATCATCATAAAATTCCAGGGACAGATACTATCTCTGTGTTCCCAAACCAAGACGCTACATCTGATTCCCACACAGAAGTCCAAAAATAGTGCTCACTCTGATTTTGCACAAATCCTCAAATGCAAGTAAAATTGTGATATTTATGATTTACCAAACCTGCTCCTACTTCAGTGTTGCAGGTCTTAATAAATCTGGGAGGTATTTTTTATAGCTCCCGAGGTCCCTCTACCTATTAACTTCTCAGCTGGGTTCATGTGTCTCCATTTCCACTGCCATTACCATAATCTAATCCTTCATCACCTCTTGTCTGGACCAAGCAGTAGCTTTCTTTTGCTTCATCTTTTTTTAAATCCTCATTTCTACTCTTGCTCCTTTACAAGTATTTCTCCATGAAGACCCAGAGAATCCTTTCTATGCCATAGATGCCACATCACTGCTCAAACACACACATTTTAAAAAAGAAAACTCAAAGCTGCTGCAGTCACCAAAGCCTTCTCCAATCTGAACAAGGCATACGCTCCATTGCCCTCTCCTGCCACACCATCCTTGCTCACTCAGGTCCCTGCTCAGATGTCACCCTCTCAGTGTGAGCAGCATTTCCTCATCAGTCTCTAGAAAATGGCAACCTCTGCGCTCCACCCTGTTCTCTGCTTTGTTTTCATAGCTGTTCTCACTATCTGACCTTCCATATTTATTTGTTCAGTTTTTGACCCCCCCCCACTAGAACTAAGCAAGGGTTTTGTTCTATTTACATGGCATACCCAGCAGCTAGAGGCTGGGGACATAGGAAACACCCAATAAATATTTGTGAGATGAACTAAAGTGGTAATCTTCTCTCACCCACTCTTGCATCCCTCCAGTTTGTTTTCCTCAGAATTACCAGGTTGATCAGATTAGGATTTGTTTTGTTTTTAAGTATAATGTGAATGTGAATATAAGATTCTTTCTACACTCAGGCCGGAATCCCAAGACAATAAGTGGCAGGCATTTTTACACTTCAAAATGAAGTATGCTACTTATAAAGATTTACAAAGAGAATAGGTGACCCCAGTTTCATTATCCTGGCCTCTTTGCCCATCTGAATGGTGTCAAAAAACAGTGAAGTACAGTATCAGAAAAGAAAACAAAAAAATTTATAATTTAAACTGGGAGTGTCTTATATGCTTAAAATACAGAATCACCAAAAAGTCACTGGTTACATTAAAAAAATAGTAAAACTTCTGTATTGGAGGGGGAGATCAGCCACTAATCCATAAGCAAAGTCCAAATAATTAATAAACATTTTTTTAAAAATTTGCAACTCATATCACAGACTAAGGGCAAATCTCCCCATTACACAGAGGAATTCCAAAAATACAGTTCTATATGTATAACAATTCAAAAGGAAAGTAGTAAGTAAACAGTACCATAGTTTATAGAAAAAGAAATAAAAATGTTTCATAAATATGTGACATGTGATGAGTCTTAATCTTGAATAATGTCCTTGAAACTAAACTCAGATAGTATGTTTACTTACTTATTTATTTATTTTTTGGTACCAGGAATCGAACTCAGGGCCTCATGCTTGTGAGGCAAACACTCTAAGCACTGAGCTAAATCCCCAGCCCAGTATGTTTACCTATAAGAGTAACAGTAATATGAATTTATGTTTTCAGAGCAACATAACCATACTGTGGTCACTAGACTGGAGGGAAACAACCACTCTCACACATTGCCAGTGAGGATGTATGTTGACCTATTAGTAAGGAGGAAAATTTGGCAATATTTCTCAAAATTATAGATGCAGCAATCTCAACCCAGCAGCCCTATGGAATTATTCTTGCACATTTGGCCTTGTTTCTAGGGTGTTTTTTTTTTTTTTCGGGAAACAAATAGGTATGTAAATAGATGAAAAACACCTTGTAAATCCTTATTAACAATTCCAATTCAAAAACCAGACTACAAGATTGGGGACTTAGCTCAAGTGGTAGAAGGCTTGCCGCTTGCCTAGCAAGCACGAGGCCCCGAGTTTCATCCCTAGAACCCCCTTCCCCAAAACAAGACTACACAGTTCTTACTTAATTTTGTATTACAACTGTATCTCCTTTGTTTTAGAGTTGTCAAGAACACAGAATTGGAATAAATAAAATTAGAATGACTAAATAATACATACTGTAATATATAGCAATATTTTATGTATGTGAACTACCCTATAGCTTACGTAGAATAGAATAAAATTAGAATGAAATAAAATTAGAAGAGCCTATATGCAATCATTTCTTAATCCCACATTAAATACAAAACGGTCTTAGCATAACAATACTATTGAGGGCAAGAAGGCAGGGCATGGTACAGCTATTTGGGGGAGTAAGTGTGACCTGTTAATTACAAGATCCCACAACACATGCGTAGAACAATTCTCAGGACTCTGTATGTGGGCTTCTTGTGAGAACCCACGATGCGCAGAATGAATGAAAAGATGAGACACCATTGAAAGCTTGCTATTATGGCTTTCCTTACTGTAGCCTGCCCTTTGTCCTAGGGGGTACTTTTGCTTTATATTTTTATTTTATTTTGGTTATTATTTTTCCTCTCTTTTACTCAACTCATGCTTGCTCTGCAGAGCCAGTTTCTTCCTTACCTTTTATTTTTACTTTTTCCTACCTCTTTAAATTTTATTTATTTATTTATTGGTGCTGGGGATTGAATTTAGGGCCTTGCACTTGCTAGTCAAGTGCTCTACCACTGAGCTAAATCCCTAACTTCCATTTTTGTTTTTGTTTTTGCTTTTGTTTTTGGTGCTGGGGATTAAACTCAGGGCCTTGTGCTTGTGGGGCAAGCACTTTAACCACCGAGCTAAATCCCCAACCCTTCTCTTTAAATTTTTATTCCTCAAATAAATATAAAACTTTGTTACTATTTTTGTTCTTTTAAGGTGTGTATTCACAGTTATGAATGTCCATCTTAGAGCTGCTTTCACCATGTCCCATTCGTTTTGGCATGTTATGCTTCCATTTTCATTTGATTCTAGAAAATTTTTTATTTCTTCCCTGATTTCTCCTGAGCCATTGATTATTCAGTAATATATTGTTTTATCTCCATGTATTTGTGTAATTTCTGTGGTTTCTTTTGCTGTTGATTTTTAACTTTATTCCATTATGACTCAACAGTGGATTATTTTAATTATTTTGTGTTTATTTTGGAATGCTTTGTGGCCTATGATATGGTCTATTTTGGAAAAACTTCCATGTGCTGCTGAGAAAAATGTGTGTTCTGTGTTTTTATGGATGAAATACCTTGTAAATATCTGTTAAGTCCCTTTGTTTGATGCATACCTTTGCAGGAAGACGAGCTTACTGTGTGGGATTCTTTCTAGCACTACCTGGTACCAGTGTATGAGAACCAGCTTCAAGATCCAGTGAGACAGAGGAAGGTAGACAGACTTCCAGGATTGCAGGAGTCAAACTGGTGGGGACTTACTGACAGAAGCATGGCCTTGAGTGGCAAGTCTAGTGGACCTCCACAGTTCAGGTCAGACGTCAGGGTGTATGTAGTGGCCACAATAAAAGTGACTTCATTTGCATTGCACTGGATCTGATTTATCACAGACATCAGGTCTGGTCTGTTCCTGGTATTGATGCTGCCAGGGTCTGGGTGATAAAGCCTCTCACACCACTACCCTGGTTTTGATGATTTGTAGTATTCTGGGAAACAATGGGGAAACCAAGCAGGATTCCAAGAGCAATCATGACAGTTACAACTCAGGATGGTGAAGTCTGTCAAGCTGAATCTCTCCAGAACTACAAATTCAGAGTATTAATAACATTTGGGAGAACACACTTTCAACTGTATAAATATGTGAAAAGGGAAATAAATCCAGTATAATATGTTCATTTATTGATAAATTATTAGAAAATCCTACCTCGGAACTTTTAGAATTTTGTACAAGTCACGGTTGGATTGAAATTTCAGAAGGCTGGGTCTAAAACGATCATTTAGAGATGATGTGTGATCTAAGCCTTATGAAATATGCTCTTAGTTTTCTATAGCGGCGGCTCTAAAATGACTGCTGAAGTTTTTAAAATGTGCCCTAAGAGTGGTAAGTACATATCTGTTGATTGCCTGATTTAAACTGGTAAGGTGCTGCTGATAGCGACAAAGAACAACTGGAAAAACAAAAATTACTTGTACTCTTTTCTGCAACTTGGGTACATGCATAATTAATGTTTTTAATGCAGATCTGTTTGGTTAGGCAGCCTTGCTGGCGAACTAATGGCAGGCATGCCACAGCAGACATGCAGAGCCCTCTCTGCAATGACATAACAAGTTGTATGAGTTGTGTTTTCTAAACTAAAACCTCAGTATTGCGGTGTTGGTAATTTGCAATAAATAAGTGGGTTTGGTGTTGCAGTTTGGGCACTCATTTCTAAAAGTTTTACCATTGCCGGGCTAGGACAACTTGCCCCCCTGGGGAAGCAGCTTCATGACGGTGTTGTAGGTGGCACCTAAGAAGAGGCTGCAGGTGCCTGCCTTAGCATTCAGGCTTGACCAGAAGGCTTTGCTTAGGGTCACTAAGACAATACTGTGCACTTCCAGCTGGACCATGCTGGGAGCAGCACTACAGTTTGTAAACCTCCACAAATCCTTTTTTAAAAAACACAGGTACACAGGTAATGAAGCAGGAGCCTAGGGCTTGGCAAAACTGGCTGGGGAAGTAGGTGTGACCTGTTAATTACAAAATCTCAGGACACAGGCAAAGTACAATTCCCAAAGCCCCGCACACAGACGTCTCTTGGGAACTTGAGCAGCTTTCTGATAGGATGGCTGAGACCTGATGTCAGCCTGAGGAGTGGGGGATCCAAAAGGGCAACTGTCATTGTGCTCTCTGCTGCTGTGTTCCCTCACTGTGGTCCAGTCTTTCCTGTAGAGAGAACTTCTTTTCCTAATTTTACTTGGCCCAAATTGCACTGCAGAGGCTGTTTCTTTTCCGATGTTTAATAAGTGTAAAACTTTGCTAGTGTTCGCACTTGTACTGACCAATTCTTTGTTCAGGACAGAAAAAAACCTGGAAACTACCTCTAGAAAGAGACTCCAGCACCTCAAAACCTGGTAACATATTTGGCAGATCCAGCCAGGAGGTGAGGCTCTTTTGGGCATTTTTGTTTGTTTGTTTCTAAAATGTGTGGCTGAGAGCAGTTTTTATTTCCATCTCTCTCTCTAGGACAGCTCCGATCGCCTTTTCACCCCTTCTTCCCCACGATGGGCTTTCATCCTTTGGAGAGCTCATAAACTTTTGAGGGAAAGGCAGGGAGCTAGGAGGTGGTAAAAATGAATAGAAGCAGATCCTGGCACCATGAGAAATCTTCCTAGTGTGTCCTGCTGAGACAGGAGATTAGGGCATGACAAAGCTGGCTGGGGAAGTAGGCGTGATCTGTTAATTACAAAATCTCAGAACACATGCACAGATCAGTTCCAAGCCCTGCACACGGACTTCTCCAAGAACTTGAGCAGGTTTTCAATAGGGTGGCCTAGACCTGACATCAACCTGAGGCCTGGGATCCCAGCACGACCTCTCAGGACATTTATGTAGAAGTTTCCATGGATTTCCTCAAGATGTGGACAGCATAAAAGGACACAGACATCATGAAGAACTCACTATTGTGGCTTTCCTCACAGTAGCCCACCCCATGTCCTCCAGGGTGTACTTTTGTCTTGCTTTTTCCTCTTTTGCTTAGCCCAAGTTTGCTCTTCAGCGCCAGTTTCTCTCTCACTCTTCACTTTGCTAATGTATTTTGCTTGTTTCTTCCAATTCTTTGTTTCAGACTAGAAGAATCTGGAAAGCAACTCCAGAAGAAGATGCAACTACCACAAAACCCTGTAACATTTATTCAGCAAGTCAATTTCTAGAACAAGCTACCCGGTAACACCACTATGTGGGATGTGGAAGGGGAAATGCATGGGCTCTGTGTTTTTCCCAGCTGGTAAGAGGACCATGCATCTGCCTCACATTTTCCCCTTTTCTTTCTTCTCTTTTCCATTTTGGGTCACTCAGTGCAGTGAAAATCAGTCAGAGAACCTGTTATTAACTCAGCTACAGAACAGATAGTTTGGGTTCCATGTGTGTGACCTAGAGTTTAGTGTGCCTTTTTGTCCTCACATTTCTATTCTCCATGATGCTTTGCTCAGCTTTCTCACTCTTTTGGAAAAATAGCTATCAGTAATTTGGTCTCCTGCCTGAGTATCTGCCTACCCCAGTTCACTCCTTTTTATGCTCTAAATCTCATCTGTGCTTTTGCATATTTTATAATATACAATAGGTAAACTTTTATCTCTGTGTATGAAGGCTTTGCTTAGGACCACAAAGGCAGCACTGTGAGTTGCTTTCTTAGGGCCTTGTTTCATCCCAGTCCACATTTCCACTATGATTGGCAGCCTTTCTGGTTCCTTTTGTCAGTTGATCATATGGTTTCACCATGTTTACTGGTCATTTTGACTGGACACGTGAGCCAGTCATGTGGTCAAACTCTGTTCACCATTTTCTCCTTTTTAAATGACTTCATGGTCATGAGGAAATCTCATGCTTGTAGACAGGAGCTGAGCCTCCAATTTTAGGGAACATATGGGCCTTCATTTTCTTCTCTTCCTCCTCTTCCTCTTCTCTTTGGTGTTGGGGATCGAACTCAGGGCCTTGCACTTGAACCTTCTTCTATTTTGAATTGGGTTAGATAGCCTTTTTTTTTTTCCTAAGAGAAATTTAGGTAACTTAGTGACATATACCTGATGGCCTGAGGGGAACAAAAGAACAACCAGTAAAAGCTCAAGTGGCTGTGAATACACAAAAGTAGTACCATCCTTGTTCTAAGAACTTTTTAAGGGTTTTTTTTTAAGAGGTTTCTATCTCTACCATCTTAAACAAGGTACCAAGGCTTTTACTAGCAGGGTAAATGTAAAAGATATTGTTTCTCAAGTGGATAAGAAAGTCCCCAGGCAGGGGGCTCCACCCTGGTCCTTGCATAGAGGAGCTCCATCCTGATCTTATGGGAGTGTCTAAAGAAGCCCCTGGGCAGGCTCCATGCTTCCCCCTAAAGAGTTAGTGGGCCACTGCTGCAGATTTCAGTGATTTCACCTTTAAGCCGTACAACAATTTAACCCTGAAGGACTCATAGTGGCCACAAGATATGGAGAGTTCTAAGGAAAAATAAATAAATAGGAAGGTGCTGGTGCTGCTTGCTTTGCCAGGGATGTCTGATAGACACTAACTTTACCAGGGATATCTGGTAATACAACTGAGTCTCACGGGGACTCTCCAGGGACTCAAAGTGTTTGCATCCTTCTGCAGGAGATGCCCTCTGAAGAACCCCAGCCCTAGTCTTCTCACTCTTTCCATAGGCCTCATGCAGGTAGCTATTTGGAGCCCTAGGGGCTCCCCTCTTGTCTTTACTATTGCAATACTGTTTGGGTCCAGTAACTAGGGAATGGCAAGAGATAGGTACAGAATGGCAGCCTAAATTCTTCAGTTAGATCTTATTTTGCAAAGGGCAAGTAATGTGGTGTGAAATCCTTTAGGTTCAGACTTTTATAGTTCTTTATCTCTATAAAGGCTCAAGAATCACAGTACTTAAAGATGCTTCTAAAGGAAAAAAAAATATGATATTTTTAATGATCTTGTCCTCAGACATCTACCAGTCTCTCAGAAGGATATAGATCTCTCCCACCTGTTTCCACCAGAGGCTAGCACCCCAGAGAGACCCAGTATTTTCAAAAGACTCTTGTAGGTTTGCAGATGGGGGCCTCTGGACCTTGTGACCCAATTGTTGGACACAGCCTTTTCTGTGTCCAACAATTGGAATCCAGTTGAGGATAAGAGAAGAAGAGCTGAGGAAAACAAAGGGAAAATTATGGCTGTTGCAATTGTTGATGTTATAGGAATAACCAAGGGAAAACCGAGGGTCAAGCAAAGACTGCAAGAAAACTGGGGACTGGGTATATGACTGTACCAAGTCACCACCTGGGCCCTGCTCTATTTGTCAAGTGGCCAATATGCCTGACTCATGGCACAGGAGGATTGACCATCCCAATTCCCATAGAGGGGCTAGGTAGCCAAAATGCTAAAGAGGACTGAAGGGGCCCGGGGCAACTTGCAATGTCCCTGTCCACAGACAACTCCATCTCCCGTGAGAAACCTTGGGTGGTCCTGGAGTCATAGATAAATGATTTCAATTCCTTTTGCTTCTGTTTTAACTTCCTTCTCTGGAAATCCTTCCCGTAGATCTATATTCATAATCAGGGTCAAGGAAAACCCTAGTCAGAACTCCTTTACTACTGCCTTGACATGTCAATTCATAGATCAAATATCCAGCCATGAGTTTTCAATTGTCCCACAGTGTCCACTCCCTTACTAGTAAGAGATTTACTAGCAAAATTCTTTAGTTCTGGCAAAGGCCAAAGTGAATTTTACCCATCAGAACTATACCAGACCATGCTTCTGGATACCCCAAAGGTTACCAAAAAGACTTGCTTTCCACTGTTGTGAACAGGTGATTTCTCAGACCTATGCAAACAGGCAGGACATCAGTGACCTGGCCCTCCAAGACCCTGAAGAGGTGTGATTCAATGGTGGGAGTAGCTTTGTCCAAGAAGGACATTGAAAGGCAGGTTATACATTTTTTAGTTCAGAATAGGTCATTGAGGCCAAAACCCAGGGATCTCTGCTCAAAAGGCAGAGCTCATAGCTCTTACTTAGGCATTGTTATTAGGCTAAGTAGTTATACAGACTCCAAATATGCCTTTCTGGTGCTACATGACCACCTAGCAACTTGGAAAGAAAGGAGTTGATGACTAATAAGCAATGCTCTGTAAAGCACAAGCAGTCTATCTTCCCAAGATAGACTGTCACGGTCATTTGTTTCAAGTCTAAAGTCTCCTTGGGAAATCAAAAGGCTGGTAGAGAGGCAAAAATGGCAGTCTTACAGCCCCTCAAGACTCTAGCCTTATTCCCAGTTTCTGAGGAACCATGAAACTGGTCCTTCTTCAAGGCATACAGTGGAAAGCTATAAAAATCCTACATGGGAAATGGTCAGAATTGGGTTAGACCCCCTCCCTTGTTTCTTCCAACAAAAATTCAGGTAATTTAGAGACATATACCTGATGGTCTGAGCAAAACAAAAGAACAACCAGTAAAGGCTAGACTTTTCACAAGACAAGACTAAAGCTATTCCTGTGGGCCTCTAAAAGCCCTGAGGTTCCTCTTCAGAAAGCAAGACTCCAGTACAGCTCTGAGTACAGATAAATAAATGGGCACCTGTATTATGGCTCCTGTTTTAAATGAGATCCATAATGTGGGTAATCTTGCTGAAGCTATGACTCTCCGGCTCTCAATAATTTATCTAACATTATTATTTGCCATACTTTCTCCTCCACAGGAAGCATGGAAAATTGACCTGCTACTCTTCCTATTTGGGCCCTACATTCCCAACCTAATAGTAAAGCTACATTCTTTCTCCCATCGATGAGCCAGGTCAAGAGTCACTCTTTTCTAATTGTCTTCTGAAAGGTTTTTTTATTTCAACTCAGCTAGTAAGTGATATCACCCTAAGATGTTGGAGAGCACATAACACTCAGTAGGTAGGGCCTGCAGCTCCTTTCAGTAAAAATAGCTATGTGAAGATGGAGACCTCTACTCCGTCAGCACCCATAAAGAATCACAGGGATATGTGTCTCTCAGGGGGAAATGAAGAAGGAGAGTAGGGCATGGGAAAGCTGGCTCTGGAAGTATGTGTGAGCTGTTAATTACAAAATACCAAGACACATATGCACAACAGTTCTCAGCACATGGACTTCTCATGATAAACTGAGCAGGTTTCCAATAGGGTGGCTGAGACTTCATGTCAGCCTGAGGGGTGTGGAATACAAAAGGACAGTCACCATTGTTTCTGTGCTACTGTGTTCTGTCGCTGTATCCCACTCTAACCTGTAGAATGTACTTCTTTTCCGACTTTTGTCTTGATTTCCTACTTTTATCCAGATTTGCTCTATACAGCCTGTTTATTTTTCTATCTCTAATATGTGTAAAATTTTGCTACCATTTGCACTTGTCTTGACCAATTTGTTGTTTAGGACAGAAAGAACCCAGACATCACCTCTAGAGAAGACTCCAGCACCTCCAAAACCCAGTAACACTAGGATGCCAAAAGGAAAGTATCATAGGCAAAATCAAGGTCTCCAGGATGGTATAAACCCTCCTGGGACTTGGGAAATATATGAATGTAGCATTAAAATTCTCTTCACAAAGATAGAGCTCCTTTATAAGAAAACAAGTGTTAGTAGAAATAAAGTCGAGCACAGTACACAGACAAAAGTTATCAGTGAAAATGCAGAAATTAGTAAGAGGGGGGGGAAAGGGTAGCAAATTTTGATAATCACTATAGAGGCGACTATACATGAGAAAAGTTTTTCCTATTTTCCTTTTGGGACTTAGAAATAAAGCCAGGAAGACTTCCTGGCCCACTGCTACCTCGCACAGAGCAATGTCCTAAAGTATTGGAAAAACATTTAATTTAAACAGTGATTAAAGGGTCTGCAACTGAGACTCACCTAAAAATGTTGCAGGAAAACTTGACTGAATATCAGACTTTCAAGAAATAAGAGTATGTGAAAAAAATGTGGCTCCAAATTACATGAAAACTCAATATGAAATCTCAAAACAAATTGACAGAAGCTAGGGAAGTGAGGGAATGAAGAAGAAATCGGTCAAAATAAGACAGGTTCAGCTTATGATTTCCTTAAGAATCTAGTCTAAAAGCCAAGGGAGCTGAACCAGGTAGGTCCTCCTGAAGGAAGTCCTGTACTACAGGCCCAAAATAGTGGACTGAAAGACCAAACGGCTGAGTATGGCATCCACACAATATGCCGCAGATGGCCAGAGCCTGCCTATCCTGAAGAGGACCTTTGTGCAGAGTGAGGCAGTGGCAGACCTCGATCAGCCTGAAGCACCACTGGAGTCTGAGTGAATGGAGAAAGCTGTCAGCGCTTGGTCCAGTGTGAGAGTCT
>PVJO010016994.1:0-40406 GCA_004026905.1 Hystrix cristata | reverse complement strand
TAGTGGGTATTTTGTTACTCTGAAATTTTCCTTAGTGGTGTGGGTATTATTGGCCTTACCAGATAGTGATGGCTTATATCCGAAGAGAAATGGGAAAAGGAAGAGGAAAAAAAAAAAAAAAACACGGAGGGAGAGAGGTAACAATACTTTCAGTGCAAGGTGTTTCCCCACCCTATTTGATGTTCAACCTGCCGGTGCGCGAGCCAAGCCAGCGCAAATCCCTACCGGAAGCGGCCTGACCTGCAAGCTCAAGCCTCGCTCCGAAGATGGAGTCCGGAGCTGTCTTTCCCGGGAGGGGGCGGAGCCAACGCAGATCCGCGCCGGGAGCGCCTGACCTGCAAGCTCAAGCCTCGCTCCGAAGATGGAGTCCGGAGCTGTCTTTTCATCCTGCTCTTTTTTAGTCAATGGATATTACTAAACGGCTCAGGCTGGGCTCAAAGTTTTGAAACTCCTTCCTCAGCCTCCTGAGAAGCTTATTGGAATCATATATCTTCCATACTTTAAAAAATTTCCATCCCGTAATTGATGATAAGACTACTTAATGTGAGCCAAAATAAACTTTTCCTCCTTAAAAAGAAAGACTACTTAAGACTTATCTCTAATAAACCAAAGCCTTGAAGAGCCTTCACAAAGACATTTAAGCAGTGGATGTTATGTATAAAACATGTTTTAACTGATGTATTCTTAGAGGAAAAGTTCCTTTAAGTATTCTGTCCATTTTTTAGCTTAAAAGCTGTTACAGTTGTACCCTTCCCAGTGCCTCTGTCCCCTCATCAGAGGAGTGCTCTGCATAAACCTACAGCCAACAGACAGACAACATTCCTTATCTGTGTATTACAACTCATATTTAATAAACTAAAATATTTTGAGCTTCTACATACTTCCTTATTTTTTCCTAAGAGTTAAAAAAGTCCTCTCTGTTTTGATTGAGCTTCTTTACTTTCTTTTTTGGTCCTGGGAATTGAACTCGGGGCCTTGTGCTTGTAAGGCAAGCACTCTAACCACTGAGCTAAATCCCCAGGCCTGATTGCTCTTCTTTAAATTAAGAAATTTAGAATTTGTCATGTTAGGATTATTTTACCTATTTTTCTTGACTTTTTAAAAACTAGTTTTTGACCACATCTAAGTTTCCAGACTTTTTAGCATCAGATTTAGTTTGTGTTTTCAGAGGCCCCTGGATTGTTTGCCTTCTTGGAGAAATAGATTGAGACTTTGAAGATGGCGCTGTAGCTGACAGTGTATCAGGATAGATTATGTCTGTGCCTTAAGTTAAGCAATTTGGTAATCTCAGTAATTTTTTAAAAGTTGCAAATTTGAACTCTGTTTTTTACTGTGGCAGTAACCTACTTTAAGAACTTTGAAAGTTTAATGTCAATATAGTATGCAGTTTTTCAGTTTTATTTTTCCCTTTCCTCTTTCTGCTTTTTAAAAATGGGATTTGTAGTTGATCCACCTGAAGAAGTTGGAGCAAGTATTTCTGTCACATCAGATGAGCTAGAGAAGTTGCTCTACAAACCCCAAGATGGAGAATGGGGCCAGAAATCAAGAGATGAAGAATGTGAACGGATTATCAGTGGTATAGATCAACTGTTGAATCTTGGTAAGTTTTTTTTAGGATGAAATGTTTCATTTCAAGTTTCCCATTAGAAGCATTTCAAAATAATAGCATGAAGTTGTTTTTCTTCACTATACTTCCTAGTTACCTGTTGGTTAGTGGTGTTACATGTTGCTCTATTGTTAAAATTTGTATTGAAATTCCACCTAGAGGTAATGGATTTGTTGATGGTATCTCCTCTGTCTTCCCTAACAGATATAGCAGCAGCTTTTTCAGGCCCAGTTGATTTGTGTACATATCCCAAGTACTGTACTGTAGTAGCTTATCCCACTGATCTTTACACAATTCGAATGAGACTCGTTAATCGATTTTACAGGTTAGTAGAAAACTACTTTCAACATAGTTTAAAAGCTCTTTGGTTGTACCAACTAAGGTAAACAAGTATAGGTATTGGGGAGTTGATGGTGACGTCTAAGTTTCAGGGGGGCACTTAACATTGTTTGCTGTTTCATTTTCTTTAAGATGTGTTAGATGGCTTTGGATCAAATACTGTGTCTCAGTCTTCAATCTTTAGTAGTGTGTTTTTCTTAGAAATTATGTTAAATAGCTGCTTTTTTGAAATTTGTATGTTAACGTTCCTGTTTAACTGCTTCATGTAAAAGTAAAATATAATTAATTGGACTTTCATCTTAGATGAAAGATTATTCCCCAGAGGCATTTACTTTTTATCTTCGGCTTCTAGAAAACTGGCAGTTATAAAATTTCCTCTTTATAATGATTTACAGCTATTGATGATATTTTATTTTTTAAAATCCCACTACTTTGAGAAGTTCCCATTATACTGAACTCTTCTTGAATCCACAATTGGTATAATTTACTTCTGTGTGACCATATACTGAGATGGACAGTTGAATCAGATACCACTTTGGCAGTTTTGAGTGAAGCTGACTCTGTAAGAGCTGATAATATTTAACACATTTTCTTCACTGAGTTTGAGCAGCTTTAAGAGGTGTACTGATAGGCATTGTGAAAAAAATTCCTTTGGTGGCTTTCTGTTTGTGATTAGGTGGTCAGTTAAGATTTTGTAGTTCAGGGCTGGGGATTTAGCTCAGTGATTAGAGTGCTTGCCTTGCAAGCACAAGGGCCCGAGTTCGATCCCCGGCACCACAAAAAACAAAAAAAACAAAAAAAACAAAAAAAAAACAAAGATTTTGTAGTTCAGTGTCCAATATAATTTTATGTCTTACCAGGTTGATACCGTTAGATTATTTATTATAATGTCACATCTGTAATTTAATTAATATGCCATGGTAATTTAATTAATATACTGGATTTTTTGTTTTGAAACTTAGATTTTAAGTTTTTATTTCTAAGCTATAAATCATCTACTTTTTTTTGAAGGAGGCTGTCTGCGTTAATTTGGGAAGTCCGATACATAGAACATAATGCCAGAACATTTAATGAACCTGAAAGTGTAATTGCAAGATCAGCTAAAAAGATAACTGACCAACTTTTAAAATTTATTAAGTAAGTGATCTCATATTACACAGGTTGTGCAAAGGTGACTTTGCATGTTGGGCTCCAATAACCACCTAGTTTTGATTTTTTACTCTTTGACTTATACCCATTTAATGTTTTGTTGTAAATGACATACTCATTCTAATTTCAGTAAGTGAATGAGAAGTTGAACGATTCATTTTTTCCTATATTTAAAAAATTTTGAAATAATCAGGCACTACACAGTTGCCATATACCCTTCATCCTATCTCCTTTTTATTAACATTTTACATAACTGCGACACACTTACAAAATGTTTTAAAAATTAACCTTCGTACAATTATTGACTGAAATACAGAATTTGTTTGGGTTTCACTAGTCTTTATACCAGTATACTTTTTGTGTTTCAGGAATCAACCTGGAATCTCCATTGCATTTAGTGTTTTGTTTCTTTAGTCATCTTTGTTCCATCACTGAGTCTCTTTTTGCTTCACGACTGCATCAGTTTTGTGGATGTTGGTTGCTTGTTTTGTAAAGTACTTAGGTTGGGTTTTCTTGTATTTTCTCATGATAAGATTGACTTATATCTGAAAATGTTTTTATGTGTATGACTATACTATATATTATCTTGCATTGGGAAAGTAATTGAGACTAGAATGAAAACTGATGTGGAAATTGAGACCCACATTCTATCCCAGCATGTTTTACTGAATGTTCCTTGGGACACTGGACAAATAATTCAGCTTCTGGACCATCTGACCTTACAGTTTTCCATATAGTATTTCCTTTACATATAGCTGTAGAAAATCTTTGAAAGAATCCTATGACAGAGAAAATAATTTATAAACAGTGCCAACATCCAGCCAGAAATTGAAGAGTAACTGATTCCTATCAACTTTTCCTAGTTAATTGTGTACTAAGTTCTGGAGACTCAACCTTACTAACTTTTCCCTAGAGTCACTTCAGGAAATTCACGTACCCATTTTTGTTACTTTCATACCTATATATTCATACTTCATTGTGCTTAAGATAGAAGATAGTATCTGCTTTAATTTCTACTTCCTTTTTCCTTCTCTTTTGTCTCAAATCTTTTATTTCAAATCAGCTCTTTCCCTGATCTTTTCTGGTACTTACTGTATGAATATTAATAATTTGTAAAGTCATCCACATATTCAGCCAAGTGAGGCTGAACGTGCTATTTCTGAATTAGCAGCTTAGTTTTTGTACATATTTAACTGGGGGTGGGTGGCAAAACCTTTGGGATTCTGAATTAAAATTTTAAGATGGCTAGTTATTTCCACAGAGGACTGCTAAAAACCTGGCAGTATTCTTTTTGAAATTAGTCTTCATAGGTTGGGGCGCTGTTTATATTTTAGTATGTAGTTCGAATCTTTGGCAGCGGTAACTATATCTGCATACTGTTTGTGTGAAAATTTGCTTTTTAGGAATCAAGACTGCACAAGTATTTCAGAACTGTCTAACACATCTGAAAATGAAGAAGAAAATGCTGAGGATCTGGTATGAAGTCGGTCAATTTTGTAATGATTTTCTTAATTTCCAGTGGCAATTGAAAAATGATTAAGTTGAAAATGTTGTTTACCTAAAGTTGGTTTTTACTATATTCCAGTGAACAGTGGAAATAGGGCATTTATTAAAAATGTATTTTTTTGAATTCTCTAGATGATCAGTGAGGTAGTTTTACCCAGTGACTGATAGCATTTAAAATATGCCTGAGTAATATCAGGTGTGGAATATTCTCTTTCCAAATTTTAGGTAGTAAAAATTATGGTACAAAAAGTACACTGGAAATACCATTGATAAACCAGTATCTCTTAAGTATTGAGTTTAATCATAATTAAAAATTAATGAACTTGACCACACTCAGAGTATCCCTAACATCCAGATATCCTTTCTTCGAGATGTTACTGAAGTTTAAGTACACAAATAGCAAGGTGTTGTATGTAATTTCATTTCATACAAAATTAGGCTATGGAATGGAGTTGCAGGAAAGGTGTTCTTTAAAGACAGTATACTGTTAATTTCTACATAAATTCTTACTATAGTTTGCTTATTTACTTGCTAGTATATATCAGGTTAATAAGGGACACACTAATAAGTGATTTAGGGGATAAGAAAATGTATAATACACAAAATCCAGGAATTATAGGAGACTATTTCTCAAGTTTCATAGAGATAAAAATGCAAATTTGAAGCTGCTTTGTACATCTTGCATTTAGGAAATGCACAAAGCAGTTCTTTATAAAAGCAGAATTTTTGACGTTTGGACTTAGTGCTTGTCCTGAGGGAATGTGGAAAAGGTTTATGAGGAACGATTGGTGTTTTAAAAGTCTGGGTGCCCCAGATACTATCTGATAGTCTGTATTTTGAGGTTTTTCTAATAGCAGATTATAACCCTGCTAAAGCTGTCTTTGATATGCTTTTTATTAAGATTATTCCCAGTGAGACTCTTAACACTTAACAGTGCTCTGATTTTATTCCTAGGATGACAGTGATGTCCCTAAAACATCTTCTGGAAGGAGGAGAGTAAGTTACTATGTGGGATTGACTGTGTTGGTTGGTTGGTTCTTTGTTTAAAAATACAATTTTTAAGATTTTAGGTTTTGTTTTTGAAGAGTTATTGATACATATATTGACTGTTTTAATAAAAGAAATCATTAAATGCTGCACAACTAGGAAAAAACATTTAGTGCAAGAGTATATTCTTAGAGTGAGATGGAGTGAGATGAGGAAAATTAAAAACAAAAGTAGTAAAGACAAAAAAACGTGTGCAGATGTGGCAGGTAAAGGCACTGGCCTACCTGATGTGCAGGTTGGCATTGGTGTGAGTGAGGTAACTGTGTCGGGCTACATTGGGAACAGATTGTGGTGATACTGAAATCCAAGGCTCTCATTTAAATTTAAAGCAGAGACTCAATTGCACAGCAGAAAGAGATGGATAGAATTTGAATAGTAAGAAGATGGGTATTAAAGGAGTTATTAAACTATTGTAGGAGTGTGATTTTTTTTCCCCCTCCTGTAGTGTGAAAAAACTTTAAATATTGTGAATACATTTTTAGGCCCATGGTTGGAAAAAAAGAAACAGCAGAGCTGCCAACTACCTTGAAAGCAGCTGGAAGAGACAATGTAAGGAGCTGGTGAACTTGATTTTCCAGTGTGAGGATTCTGAGCCATTTAGACAGCCTGTCGATCTGGTGGAGTATCCGGTAAATCTTGAGCCTCTTGTTTGGTGAAGTGGAGACTGTGATAGAAGTACATAATTAAACCTTGAAGAATAGAATGTCCAGGCTTTAAGTTAGCATTTTTCCTCTCGCCCCTAAGTTAACTGTAGAAGTACAGGTACTTATAGCCCGGTTGAAAATTTAGGCTTAGTTACCTAGTGTTACATAATAACAGGGAGGTCTCTGCATGGCTGTTTGTGTATGTACAGGCTTGGCACTGGAAGTGGGAGTGCTGGGGCTGGAACTCCAGACCTTGTACTTGTTATGTTAGGCAAGCGCTCTGTCCCTTGAGCTAAATCCCCAACAGGCTTGGCACTAGAAAAACTGAAAATTAGATGAAATTTCACTCTGTAACTAGAAGAATTAGAAGATCTAAAAAGGAAAAGAAGATTATAAAAACACGTTCACTGTAGGAAGCTTGGAAATTGTAGAAAAGTGCCTGCTAGCAGGAGACATTAACATTTTGATACATTTCTTCCTGCTTTGTCTCTGTCTGGACCTCTTTTCAGACATTAATGAATCCTTAAGATCCTTCTAATTTGTTTTCTCTTCCTTCTGTCATTTCAAGTACTTTAGAGGCTTTACTTACACATTTACATTTTTGAAAGCAGAAAGTTCATCTACGAACTAATTATTCTTATTTTTAAAACCTAGGACTACCGAGATATTATAGATACGCCGATGGATTTTGGAACAGTGCGGGAAACTCTAGAAGCAGGAAATTATGACAGCCCTTTGGAATTTTGCAAAGACATCCGATTGATATTTAGCAATGCAAAAGCATATACACCAAACAAAAGATCAAAGGTGATTTGTTAAAATGGTTCATTTAAAAAATGTATGATTGTGTATTTTTGCATTTTCTGGTGGAGGTCGAAGCATTAAAGATAAGGGAATAAAGTGAGACTGCTATAAAGAATGGCAACCTTGCCTGTAGCTGCAGTTTTGGCCTTATAGCAGTTGACATTTATCATCTCCTAAAATTTTCTAAACAGAGATTGGTGAGAATGAAGATTCCAGTGGAATCTGAACAAATTTAATACATAGAATGAGAAGAATCTATTATATATATGCATAAGCTTCTTTAAAAATGCACTGGAAATGTGAGTGTACACTAGAAGAATAGTAAAAGCGATAAAAATAAACAGGCTTGGCCTGGTGCTACGTGCCTGCAACCCTGGCTCTTCCGAGACTGAGGAGGAAGAGTGAAAGCTTGAGGCCAGCCTGGGTGATTTAGCTAGACCCTGTCTAAAAAAAAACAAAGAGCTGGAGGTATAGCTCAGTGCTCCCCGGGTTCAATTCCTAGGAGCACAAAGGGAAAAAAGTGATGAAGTCTAAAGTGCAGTTGGGACTGGAGAATGCACACTAACATTTTGGCTGTGAAGTGACACATGCAGTGTGTTGTTGTTGAGCACACAAATAGCCTGTTCCTCAATTTCTGTTAAGTGTTTATGTTGGATAATCTTTTAGTCCTTGGTGAGGTATACTAAATATCAAAGGTTCCCATATCACAGTCTCAATGAATTTTCATGAACATCCCCTTCACAGGCAGCATGATGAATAATTACAAATAACGTAAGATTTGAAGTAAAGTGCTTCTTGATCCTCACCAGCGTTTTCCGTGTCTGCGTTACCTGGACGGCACCTCGCGCTCCTTACTTTCCTGCCCAGCTTCTCCTGCACTGCTGCCTCCAGGCTGAGTGTGAGGACTCTTGCTGTGTTTGATACCCAGATTGCTTGTTATGACAGCTTAACATTCAAATCTAATATTTTTTCAAGCTTGGGTTTTTGTCATATTCATTATTTGTAAGACTGTTTCTTTCCAACGAGAGAATAAATTTTCATTTATCTTTTTCTTAGGAAATACATATTTGGAATGCATGTCATATAATTCATTCGTTCAGAGTGTGTGGTTCAGTGGTCTTCGGTATATAACCGATTTTCAGAATTATGGTTGAATATATGGTAAAATGTGCACACATTTTAACCACTTTTAAGTTTACAATTCAAACACAGTAATCAGTCACACCATTTCCAAAACTTTTTCATCCTTCCCCAAGCAGAAACTCTGTCACCATCAAGTAATAGTTCAACATCTCCCTCCTCTTTCCCCTTACCTCTTGGTAAGGTCTAGTGTGCTTTCTGTTTTTATGACTTTGCCTGGGCGAGATGTTCATATAAGCTTCTAGCTCACACAGTATTTCTCCTTTTGTGTCTTGCTCATTTCACCTAACATAATGTCTTGAAGGTACCTCCACATCGTAGTATATACCTGAACTTCAGTCCTTTTCATGGCCAAATAACTTTTCATTTTATGGACAAATGGGTATAACACATCTTATTTATCCATTTGTCTCTTGATGGAAAGTTGGATTGTTTTTACTTTTTGGCCATTGTAAACAGTGTTGCAGTGACTTTTGAAATACAGCTACCCGAGTCCTTGCTCTCAAGTCCCTTAGTTATATACCTAACAGCACAGGGTAATTCTCTGACCTATCAGGAACCAATAAAGTGCTTTCCATAATGCCCACACCATCTTACCTTCCCACCAGCAGTGGAAAAGTTCTCATTTTCCCACATCCTTGCTAATGTTCGTCATTTCTTAAAATTGTAGCCATCTGAGTGAGGTATTACCTCACTATGGTTTTGGTTTTCTTATGATTTATTACTGTGTTAAAAATTATACCTGTGATTTATCTTTTTCTTGTTTTAATTAGGAATAAGACATGCAGTTTTAGAATTAACAGAAAGGAGCAAGTTTGTATGACCTCTAAGCAGGAGGCTTGGCACACTATGGAGGAGCAGCAGGGCAGGAGTAGGGTCAGGCAGGGGAGAGGAGAGCAGGTGTTGGAATGCAGGGCAAGGCAGAGCAGAGGAAACAGTGTAGAAATAGCTTTGAGACTTGGGGGTGGTTTTGATCATTTTTTGGTATCTGAATCTGGGATACTTTAGGCAGGGATAATACTGTTGTGTGGGAATTGAAAAAGAATATGGCTGAGGGTCTGAGCTCTGGATTGATTGGTTTATATATGACAAGTATATTTGCAGGGAGTCATTTTCTATCTGTAGGAATTAGCTAGCTCTGGGAGGCAACTAGAATCATGACCCGTATGCTAGAGCATTAAAAGTATAGAAAATGAAGCCAGGTATGGTGGCTCACACCTGTAATTCCAGGTACTTAGAAGGTTGAGGCAGAAGGATTGCAAGTTCATGTCAGCCTGGGCAAGTTAATGAGACCTTGGCTGGGATGTAGCTCAGTGAAAGAGTGCCCTTGAGTTCAAACTCTGGTACTGTGGCACTGCTGGGCCGGGGGGTGGGGGGGTGCAATACAGCAAATGAGAAAATGTAGTCAGTTGTATGTAGTCAATATTCTAAGGGTGTTCAGCGTGTTTTCATGGTTTATTGGTTATTTGTGTGTCTTTTTAAAACTGTCTATTCAAGTCCTTTGCTCATTGAAAAAATTGTACTTTTTGTTTATTGAGTATAGTTCTTCTGTATCTTCTAGATATTAAATGTTTATGAGAGATGTAGTTTATTCTTTTTGCTGTGTTGATGTACTTTGACTTGCAAAAATTTTCAGTTTTGGTCAAGTCCAGTTTATTTGTATTTTTCTTCTGTTTTCTGTGCTTTTGACTTCCTACCTTAGGAAACCATTGCAAAACCCAGCAGCTTATAGATATGTCCCATATATTTAAGAGTTTTGTGATTTAATTCTTAGATCATTGGGCCATTTTAAGTTAATACTTGTTTGTGGTGTGAGGTGGAAGCCCAGCCATTCTTTTCCATTGGAAATCGCATTGTTTCACAACCTTTTGTTGAAGAAAGTTTTCTGTCCCTATGGAATAGACTTGGCACTCTTGTAGAAAACCATTTGGCCATCAGTTTTAATTCTGAACCCTCAAATCTAGTCCTAGACTCTACATGTGTATGTGTTTGTGTGCCAGTAACAGTTTACTGTGTAGTAAGCTTTGAAATCTAGTGTGAGTCTTCAGAATTGTTCTTTTTCAGGTTTGGTGACTTGGAGTTTCTTGCAGATCATTCTGAACTGAGGCTTGACTATTCTATTTCTGCAGTTTTGTTGTCATATTGTTAGGGATTGTGTTCAGGCTGTACACGCCTATGAGTAGTATAGTGTTCACCTCTTGAAAATACTGAGTGTTTTTAGTTCTGAACATAGTATAACTTCCTATTTATCTTAGACTTCCTTTAATTTCTTCTAGCAATGTTTTGTTTTAGAGTACGAGTTTTACACCTCCTTGATTCAGTTCATTCCTAGATGTTTTAGATCTAAATAGAATTACCCTCTTAATTTACTTTTTTGATTGTTCATTGCTAGTGTGTAGAAACATAGTTGATTTTTGCATATTAATCTTGTACCATGTGCTGAATTCATTTATGACCCCTAATAGCTTTCTTAGGGGTTCTTTGTGAGTTTCTGTATATATAAGATAGTGTCATTTGTGAATGGAGACATCTGTGATCAAGTTTAACTTACAAGTTAGGCATAGTAAGAGATGAACAGTAATTACTAATCAAACAGCAGTGACAACAACATACTGTAATAAAAGTGATGTGACTAATCTCTGTCTCATCTGCTGCAGGAAGGTAGAGTGTATAGTGTGGATGCGCTGGACTGAGAGAAGATTTGCATCCTGGGTGGGACAGCAGGACATTGCATCATGCTCTTTAGAATGGTGCACAATTTGCAACTTGTCATTAGTTTATTTCTGGAATTTCTTACTGATATTTTTGGACGGTGGGTAACTGAAACCACAGATAAGGACACCTCTGTATAGTGTTGACTAGCAGTGGTGGAAGTGAACATCCTGTCTCATCCCTAACCTTGGATGATAAAGGCTTTCTCCATTGTGGGTGATGCTAGTTGTTGGTTTCCATAAATGCCCTCTGCCACATGGAGATAGTTGTCAGTTTTAGCACTCTCTGTGGTTAATTACTATTTTCAATTGAGTTGCATTACTGAATTTTGTGTGAAAACTAATAAAAAATAAAAATGGTGATAACGAGAGGTTTCAAACTTGAAATTATTCATCTTGTTAAAGTTGGTGATTTAAACTAGTATTCAGATTTGAAAGAAAAGAGTAAATTTACAGAGTGTTACATAATTGTCAAAGTATTTCAAAGATGAAATGTGATTTAACATTTTTAGGGGGTCGTGTGTGAAATTCATCTATGTAGTATGATTGAAAAACGTGATGAATATTTGAATTAGAAAATTATTACAGTAAAAGTCACATTGCCATTAATTCCCCTCACAGTACCCACTGTTGCCTCAAACACGGTTACCCTTTTGTTCTTGCCACTTTCTGAAGTCTCTTGCTGCTCAGCAGTCTCTCTTGTGAGTGTCTTCAGGTGTGAGTCCATTGGGAGCTGGGCGGCACCCCAGTCAGATTGCAGATAGAGAATGTTAGAACAGTGCTTTTCCGCTCCTGCCCCAGAGACTCTGCTCTTTTGCTGCTTAAATAGCAGCCTTAAAACCAGCCACCTTCTTCCTTAACTTTAGAAGGGTACATTTTTGGGTCGTATGTGCTGATGTGAAGATGAGGGAAAAGCCCGACTGAGAGCCGTTAATGTGTACACAGAAGTCCTGGATTCTAGATCCTAGATTGATTTCAGATTGATCCTGCTTGATTTGAAGCTAGTTTCTTAGCACCTGAGGTACATCGTTGATACGCCCTGTCCTTGTTGTGGAGGGTACAGGATGGAAATAGGGACGTTGTTATCCACAGTTGGTGACATTGCTGATAACCGCGGTGGTTACAGTTTAGAGTACTTTAAGAGGTACTATGTAAACTATGTTTCATATGTTACTTTGTTTTCATATCTTTGCAGATTTACAGTATGACCTTGAGATTGTCTGCCTTATTTGAAGAAAAAATGAAGAAAATTTCTTCTGATTTTAAAATTGGTCAAAAATTCAATGAAAAACTCCGACGAAGCCAGAGGTTCAAGCAGAGGCAAAGCTGTAATGGTGTCACTCAGGCTGATGGAAGTGTCAGGTGAATTGGCTGTGGCAAGCTTTGTATGTCGTTGATCTTTAGGGCTGTGATACTTACTGGACTCGATTGTGCTACAAATTCTCAATCTTTTTAGAATACTATGTATTCAGAGAAGACTAGTCATAGATTTTTATAACTAAAAGCATTTCTGTGAATATAGAACTGTGGTGCTGATTTGTAATTTTGTAAATTTTGAAGCATTTGATGAAAATTACGGATTTAAAAAATCTCATCAAGGATTAAATTATCATTTATTTGTCTTGTGTAAGAGATGGTTTATTAATAAATATTATGCTTACCTTTGTGGGTTTAATTGTATGAGGGAAGAGGTTTATTAAATAAAATGTACCTCCTTATTTGTTGAGGATTAATTGTATAGAAAAACTACGAAATGAAGGACTCTTTCCTCTTATTGGTAATGTTTGGGTTTTTTGTTTGTTTTGAGACAGGCTCTTGCTGTATAGTTCAGGCTGGCCTTGAACTCACTATGGAGCCCAGGCTGGCCTCGAACTTGCAGTGATCCTCCTGCCTCAGCCCCGTAAGTGCTGGGATTACAGTCATGTGCCACTACGCCTGGCTTCTTACTGATAATTTTATATTTATATTGTCTTCTTTGACTATATATCTTATGTTAGTGTCAAGTTTCAGGTAAAGTATTGCAGTGTGAAAATTGAGGTGTGCACTTTTGAGTTTGTCCCCATGTGTATTCTGAGTGTGCAGTATACTATTGATGGTTTTTCTTTGCGGTTGGTCTGGAGGTTACACTGCATCCCAATTCACAAATCTGTTTCATATTAATAATGCTGCTTTTATCCCAGTACATGTAGAAACTGCTCTAGGACAGCTACCTTTTAACCTCCCTCCTCTGTGCTGTTGTTGTCATAGAGGTCACATCTTTGTATGCTCTGTTTTATAGTTTTAAGAGTAAAAAAGTTATTCATGCTGCTTTTTCTTTTGTATAGTTAACATTATACAAAAGTATACTTCCACTTATAGAAGTATAGATTTGAGTTACTCTGTGGCAACATTTTTTTTTCCAGCCTGAAGGACTTCTTTTAATGTTTCTTGTAAGGCGGAAGGGTTACAATGAATTTGCTCTTTCTTTGCATATCTACTGGTGTCTTCACTTCCCTTCATCATCAAAGAGTATTTTTGATGCATATAGAATTCTTAATTGACACTTTACCCATTAGCAGTCTGGATGTTTCATCTCATTGCCTGCCGAACCCATAATTTTTGAAGAGAAGTTAGGTATTAGTTTTACTAAGGTTCTTTCCTTAAACAAATTGAAAAAATAAATTTTTTTTTTTTGGTCTTTACCTTTCAACTGGCTATGGCATTTGTATGTTTCAATTTCTTTGATTATATTCTACTTGGAATTAGTCTAGCTCTGTGGATGTGTAGTGTTTTTCGTCGTATTTGAGAGGTTTTCAGCCACTGTTTCTTTAAATATTTTTTCTACCCCTTTCTGTCTTCCTCTTTTGGGATTCTCATTTCATACAGTGTAGGAAATGGAATTCCAAAGTCCCTGTGGCTCTCTTTATTAAATTTTCCATTATTTTTTCTTTCTGTTCTTCAGACTACATAATCTTTAGTGATATGTCTTCCAGCTCCCTGCTTGATCTGCCAGCCTGCATCCTGCTGTGGGCCTGAGTATTCATTTCACTTATTGTACTTTTTAATTCTGGAATTTCTGTTTGGTTTGTTTTCACAGTATCTGTCTCTTTATTGATATTCTGTGTTTGATAAGTCATTGTTAAAACTTTTTTAGTTCTATCAACATGGTTTCCTTTAGTTCTTTGAATATTTTTAGAGTCATTGATTTAAATGTCGGTCTAACCCTGACAATTGGGTCCTGTCAGAGACAGTTTCTGTTGGATGCATTTCCCCCTCTGTGAATGGACTGCTTTTTCCTGTTTCTTTGTCTCATAGGTTTTTTTTTTGCTGGAAACTGTGTATTAAGGGAGTTAATATGGCAGCTCTGGAAAACCACCCAGTATTTTGTTGTTACATTGTATGTAGCAGCTGTGGGGGTTCCAGTCCCTTTTCCTTGGTGGTGGTTTCTATTTTTGTTGTTTTGTTTTGTTCAGTGATTTGTACATACTAACTCTGTGTAGAGTCTGTCTGTCTTCCAGTATGTAGCCACTAAAGTCTTTGCCTTTCCCTGATCTCCATACTAAAAAAAAAATTTTTTTTTTGAGCTTAGCTTCCTAGATGTCTTCCTTGAGTTAGTCATAGTTTAGTAGTCAACATTTTTTTCCTACACATTTTCTGTTAAGTTTTCAACCCCTGTTGAGGGGTCTGTGTGTGAAATGGGGCAAGCTTCAGGGTTCAGTTAGGTTTGTGTAGGCTTTCCCCTTCTGTTTGTATTTTACCAACCTGAGTGTTCAAGATGAGCCAACAGTGAGTTGGTAACTTTCCCAGATCCAGCAGGAAGGTGACGGAAGAGACTCTTCTGGCCATCTTATTCTCCAGGTCTCTCTTTTTAGTTTTCAGCGCTGACATGTGCTGTGGGCGAGTGCTGTACCACTGAGCTATTCCTCGCACTCTCCTTTCTAAACTGGTGCTGAACTTTTGCTTTCTGCAGGAGCACAACAGCCTAAGGCAACTGTGCTTGCAAGCAGTCACTGGTTTCTAGTGTGTGTGTGTGTGTGTGTGTGTGTGTGTGTGTGTGTGTGTGCTACAGAAACAATTAGTGTTTTAAAGAATTGTGATTATCTTTAAGCTTAAATGTCTAGGTAACCCTTAAAGTCTGTTTATCTTTTTAGAGTAAAGGAAAATAAAGATTATTTGAACATGAGTATTACCCAAATTAACATCTTAAATTTCCGCTCTCCTTCCCTGTAAACCACAGCTGAGGGGCCAACTGTGGAAAATGGGCTCTGAGGTATAGACAGTCTGGTCTTGCAACAAAACTAGCTTGTTCTGGTGTTCTTTCTTGTCTGCTCAGGTTTTGTTGGTTTTGTCTGCTCTTTATACTGTCTTTGGGAGTGTAAGAGGTTAGAGAGCAAGTCGTGTCATACTTAGACTCTAATTCATAGTACGAATGAATGCCAGCTCTCACATACATATTGGTGGTTCTTCACATTTTATCCAGAGGACCTAAAGGATTCTGTATGTAGCTGTTATTTGTAGATCATTTGTTCATTATTCCAAATTTGAATAAAACTATGTCAAATGTAGAGCAAGGAAATATTAATAGTAATCCATGCTAGAATAAGATGTTAATAGTGAATATCTTAGTATCTTGGTCATAAAATGACTCTCAGCTTACACAATAATATACTTTTATCTGGGTATTCTCTGAACCAGTTTCTTTTCTGTTCTACTAAATGCTTTTTCTTTGTTCATGTCTTTGACCAGAAATATCAAGCAGAGAAGGTTAAAATCTCAGCCCAAAGTAATTCCTGAGTTGGTGGGTTCTCCTACCCAGTCTACCTCAAGCAGGGCAGCTCACTTGGCAGCACACAAGACGAGCGCTGGTGTCTCTTCAGGTCTTACTTCTGGGGACTCTTCCGATTTGGTGCGCTCAGTGGAGAGGAGGAGAAGAAACAGACCTGCAGCTCTCCGGGATGACTCTGCACTGTCTGGTGAGTGGCGGCATGTTGGTTACTCAGCTGTGGAATGTAACCTTGCGGGTTACTGAGGGGTTGGAGAGAAAAGCAGAGCAGTCTGAACATATCTGACAAGAAGTGTGCTCTGCACGTGGTGTAGCAGCGTGCATGTTATACAGATTTTGACTCTCAGGTTTTAAACGTACAATATCAGTGTTCACCACACTTCATGTTCAAAATTTCACTTTTTTTTCCCCCTCTTGGGTGCTGGGGATCGTACTCAGAGCCTTGCACTTACCAGGCATGCACTCTATCACTTGAGTTAAATCCCCAACCCCCAAATAGGACATTTTTGTGTCTTTTTAAATTAAAAAAGTATTGATAGCCGGGTAAGTTCAGAGCTGGCAACCTGGTAAATTCTAACCTGGTTGTGCTATGGCCATTTGGTAGCAAAACTGTAACTGATGGTTAACCTTTATTAGCATTGTGTATATAAGGATTTGGTGGTTATATACTTCTGTATTGCACAGAGTGATTTTGGTGCCTTATGGTAGTATATTTTTATTTATTATTTTTTTTTTTTGGTGCTGGGGATTGAACTCAGGGCCTTGGGCTTGCTAGGCAAGCACTCTAACCACTGAGCTAAATCCCCAGCCCTGTAGTATATTATTTACGAGTACAATTCAGTGCTTTCTCCCATCCAAGTACTAACCAGGCCCCACCCTGCTTAGCTTCCGAGATCAGACAAGATCGGGCGTGTTCAGGGTGGTATGGCCTTAGACAATTCAATGCTTTCTGCATGTGTCGTATTATCCCATATTTCATTAAGTGTTACTGAAAATACATCTGTAGATAAAACTTTGGAATAGAAGTGAGCTGTGGTAAAACACTGTGTAAGAAGTCATACAAGCTTATGCTTGCCGCATTGGCATTTAAAATGTCTCCAGGGCTACATTTAGAGAGCAAAATGTCCAGTCAGAATATGGCGCAGTCATTGAAAAGGGGCCACTTCTCAAGCAGGGAGCATTTAGATAAACCAGTGATAGCAAAAAAGGGTGCATTTTGTGCTTAGGAAAAGACTGCATTTTGGGAAATGAAAGAAAGAATTTGGATCAAACAGATAGACTGCATCCAAATTTTAGAGACTGTTGAGCCTTGGCAGGAGAGTTTGGATTGTTTAACTGAGTCTTCTATTGTATAAGGAGCCAGATGCTAAATTTTTTCAGGAAGATTGACCGGTTTGGCAGTGAGACTCAGAGTGGGGACCCTGAGAACAGACATGCAAGTGGTTGGTGATGGGTTGAGTAGACGTGGTCGTGTGGTAGAGGCAGGAAGGCAGCAGTTCCAAGGGAAGAAGCACCACTTGGTGTCTGCTGTCTTTTTCACACAGCCACTTTCCTCTCTGGCATACAGTTGGTTTAAATTTTTTTTTCTCTCTTGTTTTGGGTGTTGGGGATCAACCTCAGGGCCTTGCTCTTGCTAGGCAAGTGTGGTACCACTGAGCTACATCCCCAACCCCATTTTGACTTAGTTATGGGCCAAACTTTGGGCTTTTAATATGTTTCCACTATTTTGATGAAATTTTTATTTATCCAAATAGATGATAGGCATTTAAGAAATGAGTCCAGATTTTAGTATATGTGCTGCCAAAGTGAGCCCTTGAGTCCAGATTTAAAAAAAAACCCAAAAAAAACCCCAGGAAATTTGTAGTTCCTGTTTTGTGCTTACACTGGCACATGTACTCACAAAGTTAAATCATGGGAAAAATTACCTGAGCCATTCATATTATTTCTTTACAGACCACACTGTATGTGTGCATCTGTATGTCCAGATGTGTCTGTGTAGGGCACCTAGAAATGACCTGTCTTGAGCTGAGTGCATGTGTGATAAAACTGTTAGAAATGGCTAGAAAGAAGGCCAGCACTATCTTGTGATACGAAAGGATTCAAAATGAGCGTGTCTTTTCTCTCTGAAATGCATGTTTGCGATCATAGAAGAGAGATGTGAGTAGGGCCAATTAGACTTTTAAGTGGAAATTTGTTTATAATTTTCTAAAATATTTTCTGGATGTAATCCAGAATTAATGTTACTGTATTTTTAGAAATACGAGCACAAACTTGATTTGGAACACTGATTATATACCTTTTTTTTTTTTTTTTTTTTTTTTTTTTTTTTTTTTTTTTTTTTTTTTTTTGTGGTGCCGGGGATCGAACTCGGGCCCTTGTGCTTGCAAGGCAAGCACTCTAATCACTGAGCTAAATCCCCAGCCCCCTGATTATATACCTTTTAATGTCAAAAATTTTATTAGCTTTTTTTGAAACTGCTTTTAAAAAACATAGTATTTTAACTTTGTGTGCACACATAGGAGAATGTGTGTAATTAACTGTTTACACTTCTGTTTTCCTTAGAAAGTGAAATGGAAGATTCCTTAGCTACCTCTTCATCCTCTTCCGCTTTCAATAGTTCAGAGGAAAGCAAAGAGAGCTCGAGGGCACGAGAGTTCGGGCGTGGAGGGCTCTTGAGAAGCAGCAGCCTCAGGGTGACCAGGACTCGAGCAGCTCAGAGGAGAACTGGTAAGAGACTGTGATGACGCATGGATTATTTCAGTCATCTGCACATGACTAAAGAGTAGGCTTTTTAGATTTGGGAAGGGAATCAGTGTGGCATTAAAAAATAAGGAAAACACTCAGTCATTGAGAATATTCAAATAAGAAAATAGCCTTTCTAATTTTTTTTTTTTTTTTTGAGTGCTGGGTATTGAACTCTGGGCCTTGCACTTGCTTAGGTGAGTGCTCTACTGCTGAGCTAAATCCCCAACCCTGCCTTTCTAATCTTACTGTTATTTTATTTCCAGGTCCTCTTGCCTTAGAAAATGGGTGTGGCAGAAAAGCCACTCGAAAAAGAGTCTATTTAAGTGATTCTGATAACAATTCACTGGAAACCAGTGAAATTCAAAAAGCCAGAGCTGGAAATAGCCGAAAAGTCCTACGAAAGTGTGCTGCTGTGGCTGCCAATAAGATAAAGTTAATGAGCGATGTAGAAGAAAATTCTAGCTCTGAAAGTGTGTGTTCTGGGCGGAAGCTTCCTCACCGAAATGCTTCTGCTGTAGCTAGGAAAAAGTTATTACATAATTCTGAAGATGATCAGAGCCTAAAGTCAGATATGGAAGAAGAGCTAAAAGATCAAACTCCACCATTGCCAGCGTGCAGTCCTCAGGTTTCCCAGAATTCTGGCAGCGAACCTGAAAATGGGGATTCAGAATCAGAAAGTGATTTGCGGGTAGCCCGGAAAAATTGGCACACTAATGGTTGTAAGTCCCACGCTCTAGCAAGCTGCAGAACCAAACTTCCTAAGATTGAGTCTTCTGAAGAAGAGTCTAAGAGTCCCGACTCAGGTGATAGACACAGCAGAACTGCTGGCCCTTCAGCTTCAGGGAGGAAAGTCGAGGCAGAGAGCATCTTGGAGGAAGCTGACTCTGAACCAGGAAGCAAGACGTTTTGCAAGAAAGCAAATTTCTTTAAGAAAGCGAAGATCTTAAGTGAGTCTGAAGACTCAGAATCTGGAGAACAAGACAGAGATGAGGGCATGTGTCACGAAATGGAAAGCAGCCCAATTTCAGGGAACTTGAAGTGCAGACCTGTAGCTGGGTCTCAGCGCTTCTCAGATCATGTATCCGAAACTGATTCAGCTTCAGGTGATGATGAAACAAAAGAAGAACCAAACAGTTTTACAAAAGGTAATCAGAACACCTACCTTGGGCCCTGATTTAATCCCACTGACCTTGTTTCCGGATTGCAAACATTGATTTTATTTCTCCCTGCAGTTTCTCTGTGCTAGCTCTTGCTCTCTACCCCACGTACACCGTTAGCCTTTTCTCTTCACCCCTGCGTGTAATTATGTACAGCGCGTGTGGCATTGTTCAGCACGCAGTAGTCTTGTCCTCAACAGCTGTCCCCCTTAAAGATATCCCATCCCGTGCTGGGGATGGATTGGATTTGGGCTGGAGAAAAGCAGAGGTAAGCACACATGAAGCCACGGTGGTGATGGCTCAAGCAGAGGAAGAAGGGGAGGACTTTTGCTTAATTGGTAATAACAATAATGACTAATGGAACAGCTCCTGGGCTGTGTCAGGAAGTTTTTCTAATCACTTTACATTGTTGATCTAAAAAAGTTTAGTCATACCGTTTATGAGGTAAGTACTATTATACTTTTTTTTTTGTTTGGTTGGTTTTCATGGTACTGGGCATTGAACCCAGGGCCTTCTCACTGAGCTACAACCCCAGCCCATTTTTAATTTATTTTGAGACAGAATCTCGTTAAGTTGCCCAAGGCTGGATTTGAATTTGGGATCTTCCTGCTTCAGCCTCCCAGAAATGCTAGGATTACAGTCCTGTGCCACCACACCTGGTGGCTTCATTGTCCATTTTACATATAATAACTATGAAGCCCCCAGTGGTAAAATAACCACTGGATTAATATGCTCCTGGTAAATGGGGATTGACAAAAACAATAAAAAAGTAGAAGGCAGCTAAAGCTAAGATTAAAAGTGGTGTGAATGAAATTTGTGGAACTAGGGAGCTTTCATGGAGACCGAGAGTGGGTAGTTGGTTCTTCGCCTTAGTGCATTGAATGGGGTTTACTCCAATTCCTGTTACTGTTGCAGTTTCAAGGGCCTGGAATGTTATTGACGGGAATGTGCTGTACTTGGGAATAGTGCTGAAAGCCGAAAAGGTCACTTCAGAGCAGTAAGCGGTCTGGACCGTCCCATTCACTGCCATTTCCCCTCCAAGTTGAGAAGCATTCTGGGTTTAAGTTGTTTCCAATGTTTTGAACATTTAATTCCTTTAGAATTACTCTTTCATTAAAGATTAAAAGAATGTGCTTTTAATTTTTAGATTGTACATCACAAGACAATGGCCAGAGCAGAAAAGTCTCCAGGAAAAGGATCTGCTCCAGTGACTCAGAGAGCAGCTCAAAGGTGACCAAGAAACCACCCAGAGCCACAACAGGTCGCCTGAGGGTCACTCAGAGCAGTGCAGTTGCAGCTGCCAGGAAGACCCAGCTTGTGAGCGACGCTGAAGACGTCGGCTTAGAAAACGTGTGCACTAGGAGCAGAGGCACACGGAAGAAAGGGCTCCCCTCTGCTGGTTCCACAGCTAGGAAGCCAGCAGGTGGTGGTGGGGAAGGCATGAACGGGGCGGTGCTGCACCAACAGTGCGCCCCGGCGGGCACGCTGCCTGCCCCTGACGCTGCAGGCTGTGCAGAAAACACCAGCCAGCCTTTCAAGGGAGACTCGGGCTCAGAAGGGCCGTGGAATTCAGAGCATGGTAACAGGCTTCCCAGTCAGAACAACACAGATGGACCTTCTAAAACAGAGAATTCCCCCAGTGGGTCTTCAGAAGAAGGTTCACACAGCCGTGCTCCAGGGAGTGAGATGACTAGAAAACTTGCTTCTGAGTCAACTTTAGCACAGAAGGCTGCTGCGGAGAACACCTTTGAAGAGGAGCTGAATTATGGGCTCCGCAGGTGGAATGGCAGGAGACTCAGGACGTACGGAAAGGCTCCTTTCAGCAAGCCTAAAGTGCTTGCCGATTCCCAGGCAACAGCAGAGATGGAAATAAAAAGGAGGAGACTGCATCCTGAATTAGAAAATGTGCAAGTGTCTAAAACACCTGGGTGTTCACGGTATGGACCTGACACCAGCCCCAGGTCATCAGATTTGGGATCTGTAACTGAGTCAGATGCTGACTGTACTGATAGTACAAGAGGCAAAAGGAGGAAAACTAAAGGGAGAGCAAGAGTGGTTAGAAAAGGTAAAACTTCTACAACTAACCTATTTAAAACTGTGAGGCATCGAAGACAAAGCAAAAGGCCTAGGTTGGGTACGGATGATAATGACTGGGAGGATTTGGACTATGCAAAATCTAAAAGAGTTCGACGCTCAAAAATAAAAACCAGAAATCAGGGTAGAAGGACTGTGAGATACCATGATGGAGATGATGATAGAAGCTTAGAAAATGTGTTAGGGTTCAGTGATTGCACCTTATGACCTTGAGGGAAAGCCAGTTAATTTAAAGAGAAAATGGACTGGAATTTGGTGAAAGCTGGCTGATGAAATTATTTTTTGTCTTACAATTCAGGGAATATATTTATATTTTTCTATGAAAAGTTATGAATGTGACTAAATCATGACTGTTATTTTTATTTGCACTTGCTGGTCTTTGTAGCCGCATTCAGCACAGGTGCCAAAATATGCTTCATTTTGGGGGCAGATCTACTTTAACAGTATTTGACTACGTATACAAGTTTGAAATATGTTAAACACTAGACACCCTGGTTATCCAAACCAGTGAGCATTACTTTTCATGGTAGCAAATGTCGTGCAGTTCTTTTTCTGAGTTTATCCAGAGGTGGTAGCTTCTAACTCCTATCCTTTGGGAGAACAATTTCACATGACCTATGTTTACAGATTCTTCCTACATATTATGTGCATACTGACATTACGATCATGGGAAGTGTGACCATGATCAGCAGGCAGGTACCTACCACTCCCTGCCCCCACCCCTTCCCCTGGCTCCTTGAGGACATTGCATTACACCATATTTGGTCATTTTCATTGAAACCATTTCTAGTTTTCTTTCCAAATGCTATTGGGTCTTTCTTTTTAAGGAAAACATGATCACTTTTATATTATAAACTTGAATTTATAAAGTGCTAGTAAATTATTTTCAATGCTTGAGTGCGTATTTGAAGCTCAAAGGCCAGAGCATAGTCATAGCATTCTTTTCACATTGTGCACTAATGAGATGCTGTATAATTTTGTCTTCTCTCCAAGGTCTCCTGGCTTTCATTGTGATTTAACCAAAATCTTGCTCTTCCGTAATCTTGCTCTGAAATAGAGGAGTTTGTGCCTTAGATTTAGGGAAGTGTGTTAAGTAGGGTATACAGGGCTAAAAGAGTATTTCAGTTGTGTGTAGAGTTCCCCATGTGTATTAAAATTATAGGGTTGAGTGTTATTAAGAGTGCAATTGCAGATCTTACCAGTGTAGGAAAATATTTCATTCAGTGCCATTTTCCATCTCTTTGTTTTAGCTTACTGTTGCCAGGTGCAATCTTAAATGTTCTTTGCTGGGGCAACTAAGTGTATCTTTATTAGTGACCTCTAGTCTAAATATAAGAGGAAACTGTCACGTTTTATGGGAAAATAATTTAGGAATCTAGTTAAAGTGAAACTTTATCCCCCCAAATACCTATAGTATCTTTATTTTTGAGCCAAATACATTAAGTACTTTTACTTGATAGGTTATGCTACTCCAAACAGTGTAGGTGGCCATTCCTAGCTTGTTTGTGCCTGAAATGGTTTACATATTTTCTAGTTAAAGAGTAAGTTACAGTGTTGCACCATTAAGTTATTTATTAGCCCTGATTGTGTTGTGTTTGGTTTTAGACAAAGTTAACCCTTTTCTCCTATTTCCTTGAGGTGGCAGATAAGGAAAAATATCTGACTCTGGTATCAGTGTTAGAGAATGATCCCAAGTGTTTCTACCTTTGAGTTACCTATTTCATGTGACATGGTAGGAGGTACCTTTTTGTTCTACTCTGATGTGGGAGGAGGATGCTTTTGGACATTACCAACTGAGACGGGTGGGATCCTGCCTGTCATTTGGTGGTTTAGAGAGTCCTGTCATGGCCAAAACAGCGATGCTTTTCTTCTCAGCACTCCTGTTAAATGGACAGTAGACAGACTGATTCAGCGTAATTATCTCTTCACCTGAAAATATTCATGGAACGCCTTTTACATATATCCCTGATTTTTAAGAAATGGCGGTAGTTGTCATATCCATTAATTTATCTAACTTTTTCTTAAGCCTCTGCTTTATATCTGTTCTCAGGGTTATAACTCCATGTTGCCATTGTCTGCAAAAAAAGGTACCAAAAATCCATAAATAAATACAAATACATTCATAAGTACATAGATATTCTTGTGAACCAATCTTTGACAGTTTGGGCTTCATTTATAGAACTGTTCTCTTCTTTGAACTGAACTAACTTGTCATGGACTGACTGGTCATCCAGTTACTAATTTTTCTTCTTGTCCAAACTGCTGAGACTTTTGTGTATAGAAGCAGTGTTATGGTTTAATCAGATTTAGTTTTATCAGAAAAAGCAAGAACAGGCCTCTGACTATAAAAGTGTGATCAACAGTGGTGGCTTTTCACCTTCCGAAGGGAAACTGAGAACTTCAGGAGAAAAGCATTTTTAGAGTTTTTTTGGTTATGGTGCTATTCCTAAGGTTAACTTTGAATATGTGACACACACTCCTAAGTACCTTATAAGGAAAATTAGTAAGTAATTAACCGTTAAAATGTTTACATTGAGCACTAGAACATATTTGACTTTTTTCTACTTCATGCGAAATGCGCAGGGATTCAATGCACAGATGTACTTTAATGTTTAGGATCAGCCAGAAAAAGACAAAAAATGGGTTTCAAAGTGAATGTGAACTGGTCCAGAAAGAAGTGGTATAGCTTTCCATTGCACTTGAAGTAACTTAATGGTGTATATGAAAAAAAAAAAAAAAAGACTTTTTTTTTTTTTTTTTACTGTGGTTGTGTATGTCCGAAGTCCTATGATTTTATTCATTTATAATTTTTAAGAAGGTTTTGAAGTATTTAGATTTGCTTTTACTTTCTTGGAAAGATAATTTTACCAAGCACATTAAGAAAAAAAGTTCAAACAGATAAAGTTTAAGTATTTTTTTGCTTCCCATATCCTACTTATTTAAAAAGGGTGTACTGACAATGTGTAACTTCTGAATAAAAGGACATTTTATCCCATTTTCAGATAATTCCTAGGGTGGTCATTCTCTCTCTCTCTCTTGTGTTAACTAGAAAAATCTTTGATTAAATTATTTTCAGTTTAGTAATCCTTGGAAACAGTGATGCAGCAGTTATGTTTTTGGCTTCTAAATTACAACAGAAAGTTTTCTTTTAAATAGAATTATGAAAAAAATTGTGTTTTAATAAGAAAATGGAAGGAAAGACACATTTTAGGAAAAGACGTCAAAATCTAGAAGTACAAATGGGAAAAGGGTTATAAAAGCAATAAAATAATATTTGAGGATATTACTGTCCAAAAATTAACAAGATGCATCAACAAGCCCTTCACACATTTTGGTGGCCTTTTAAGTAAAAATTATTATTTAGGGCAATATTCTTGTTCCCTCTTCTAGACTCCTGCCCTTTTCTTTAGAATAATCAGAACACAGAATTTATTAACTTTGCTATATGGCATGAAAACTAAATTGGAAGTATTTTAATATCTTCTGTTGGTACAAGTTGATTTGTGTCAGTTAAGAAGGTTTGTATATCAGTAGAATGCAAAAACATTGTGAAAGGTGCATGCAGTATTTTTTGTTTTCTTTTGTACACTGTTGTATTGATTTCTCAAGGAAGTTTCAGATGGTTAGAAAAGTCTTTTTGCTTTGCCTTTTTATAACCAGCTCTGTTCTTTTTATCAGTAGTTAAGTCAGTATATTTACTTACTAAGTATCTTGCAGATGTCACCAAATACTTTTCAGTTTTCTTAGGTTGTATAGAAGTTACAGTTAAGTTATTCTAGTATGATGCAGTGCTGTAAAGCATTGTGAAGAACTTTTCACCTTTTGATTATTAAGATATACCCCTCAACTTCTCCTGTTGATACCAGGAAATAATAAAGCAGAAACCCTAAGGAATTTTCAATTTAATAGTTTAAGTCTGTCTCTTCCAGTACTTGAGAACATGAGGACCAAACCAATTACATTCGTCAGTACTAGAGAGAAAATGGAGCAATGTGGAAGAAATTTAGAATTCAACTAGATTAGTAAATGTTAATCCTACTTGTAGCTCAAATTGTGAATCAGTGAAAAAGACTGAAGAGTAAAGAATGTAAGGCTGAGGGCTGTGTTGTCTTCTCTTAAATTTTCAGAAAGTTTTGAAAACTCTTAAATTACAAGTGTTGCCCAAAGATACGTGCGGAGTCTCAAAATTCAGAGATTTTTTTTTTTTTTAACTAATCTCTTACAGTTTGCCAAGCTGGTTTCTAATATATTGTCACATTGGTGGAAAAGTATCACTAGTCTTAGTTGATGTCTCTTTCAAGAATTGCTTTTCTAGAGTTGATGGTGGTGGTGGTGGGGATCACATTATTTAGACCCTGTAAATCTGCAGCATATAAGTAACTGTAGATTGTACATCTTTCTCAAGTACTGCAAGACCGATAGTTCCATTGAATTGTACTTCCTGGTCATACTTTAATTCAATTTTTTTTTTTTTTTTTGGTGCTGGGAATCAAACTCAGGGCCTTGTGCTTGGAAGGCAAGCACGCTAATCACTGAGCTAAATCCCCAGCCCTGTAATTCAATTTTAAGGTAAGTTTTATCATTTGTTAAAATCTTTAAATGGGAATTTGGATTACCAAAGAAGAGGTAATCTTAACTAGCCTAATAAAGGAGGTGCTCAGTTAAAGGCCCTATGAACTGTAAGCAGCCTCATCCCTTAGTTCCACAAGGTAAATGGTTTATAAATCACCTTTTTTCATCAGTATTTAAAAGAGGAATTTTTATTTTTAATATATTGAATTTAATTTTCTAATTCTGGATCTGACCTTCGACTGCACAGCCTCATTCTTTTCACCCTGGAATTCTAACCACATCATTTTGGGGCTGGTCAAAAAAGGGAATCTTTAACACTTCTGAATAACATTTTTAATGTTGTCTAAAGTAACGCATTCATCTAGGAACCAGTTTTTAATCAGTTGCTAACTAAAATAATAAAAAGTAATAAATGTTGTCATCCTAACAAGCAACGAGTTTTTTTAAAAAAAGAAAACCTCCAAGCCAGAAGGGTCCCTGGTGTACAGTCGGTTGCCCTCGCTGGCACCGCGCCTCTGTACTCCACGCCCTCCTCCATCCAGTCGGTCTCCTCCATGCAGAGTGGGACCCCTTAGGAGCTGGGCCTGAAACGGGGTTTGCCGTGCAGCCCTGCTGCTTTCTGTGGTGCCTCGTAGACTGAAAACCCAATATTTTCTTCCGATACTGTATCCCGTCTACATTTATTTTGAAATACTGAGAGATTTCTCTGAGAAATTTAAGACAGCACAACCCTCAACACTACATTACAAAGGTAAGTGTGAGGTCCCTGAACTTGTACTTCATACTTTTCATTAGATTTTTTGGATAGTTACCGTAGTCACAAATATTTCGGGACTCAAGAATGACTAACCAACTCTTTTTTTAAAGGGATTCAGAGGAAATCGCATCGTGATGAACTAGATTAGCTGTAGTTCCAACAAAAAAATTTTGAGTGGTGTCCACCACTGTGTAAGTTGATCCCCAGCAGTTACTAGAGAAGACGATTGTGGTCTCGACCAGATGAGTTCTGGCAGCTTCTGCCTGGTGCTGCGGCCAGTAGAGTTTAAGGCTGCAGTGTTGCCACCTTCCCTAGAAAACACAGTGTGTGAAAACCGAGCGAGCGCCAGGAAGCACCGCCTTCTGTGGTGTGCTCTGAAGAGACTGGTCAGTGGGGTCCTTTGGGAGGATCCGGATCAGTGGTGAATGCTGGTGCTCTCTGGGTCTTGGATCATTTCTTCGCTTAGCAGTGGAGGCAAAGGGAAGCGTGTATCTCCAGCCAGTTTGGACATCAGCCTTGCTGGATGTGGCAAGAAAGGTTGCTCTGGATTCCATGTTTCCACGAATCACAACAACCAATAATGTCAGTATTTCAAAAAGTACATGGAATTGGCTAATATATTTTCATTTTGAGTCTGACTTCTTTTTTCATAATTTTTCAAGTGCTCAAATTTGTTTTAAATTCTCCAATTTAAAAATGCTGATCAGATTATTTTTATTCCATAGTAATAATACAGTATTTACTTTGGATTTAGGAGAAAATGACCTATAATTAGGATATAAATAATCCTTAAAACATGGGAACTAGAGGCTGATGTTTTGAATCAGAGCTGTCCCGTCAGTATCCTGTCTTCACCACAGGCCCTCCTAGACAGTACCCAGCTGTGTGTTACAAGGCTGGCGTCCTGGTAGAGCAGGGTGCCGCCACATACGTGCTCTCAGCTCTGACACTAGCGCAGAGGGCACTGTGCTCAGGAGAGCAGCAAGGCCCTGAGCATGCGGAGGGCCGGCCATGCTGCCTTGGCATTAAAGGCCACTGTCCTGTTGTGGTTAGAACCGTCTTCTCCAAAATCCTTAAGCTTGTAGCCTAACACTCAGTGTGACTTTTCTCTAACCCCCATTCCGTATATATTTCTAAAAACTAGTTTTCTGAAGGAGAATAAAGCACTTCGTAATTTTTCAAGTGCTCAGTAATTAACACTGACTGCCAAGTATGTGTTTACAAAAAAATTTCCCACATGGTCACTCTTCTGTCCTCAAATTATGTGTTGTTTATTCTATGACATTCCCATTTTTATCATCTCAGACTTTAGAGAGAAAGTTGGAGTTGCTGTATACAGTATAACTTAAATTCTCCCTCTGAACATAGTTAAAATTCAACCTTTAAAAGGTACTTTTAAAAACCTAATTTTAGCTCCCCCCAACTTAACTTTTCCCCTTTTCTGGATTAGAAATAATCATTAAAATACCTTAGTATTTACCGGGTCCTAAATTACCAGAGTAAGTACTTCCATCATGCTTAACAATTGCTGCAAGTTAAATCATTTCGTTGCACAGAAATTTTAATTACAGTAGGATTTTATGGTATGCACCTGGATCTGTCGATCTATTGTTGGCAGTGAACCAGTTGTCTGATTTTTTCAACATGAAAATCTGTGCAGTTAGATGACTCATAACTGGTGTATTGTCCTATCACATAGTACACATTTCACCTTCATGTTGATACATTAAAAACTCCATTAACTCTTTTGTACTGTATTCTAGCATTTAGCCAACCTTGATGTATTAAAGATCCATTTTGTATATAGGGTTGGTTTGTTGTAGATAATCAGTTCACAGTTTCAGTTGCTAAGAAATTCTTTGAAGGGGTAAAAATGCTACACTTCAAGTGCTTCCCTTCCCGTAGCCCTGAGGAGGTGGGAAGGCCTGCTGCATGGGCATATCCGAGCATCATCACCGTGGGGTCATCAGCCTGCTGACCTGCCATTCAGGTGCCTGGTGACCACACTGAGAACGTGGTGTCCTTGGAAATTTCACTGGAAAAGCGTGGCAGTCACATACAGTAATTAGCAAAAGGAACCGGCTGAGGTGCTCTGAGTAAAATACTGAGTTAACCTGTTTTGGGAGAACTCCAGATGTTAAAGAAAGCACAACTTTGAAATGTTTCGTAAACTCGAAATCCGAAGGGCGTTCGCTGGGAGGGCAGAGGACTCTCTTCATCTGTATTCCTCTGTGCAGAAGCAGTTTTTACTTGTACTCATCTGCTGTCGTCAGCTTGGTGCCATGAGGGCAAATCCCTCCATATGAGGAGAAACTAAGAAGGCTGGAAGTTTTGCTGCCCCAAGTAATAGTGTTATTTGATAGTATCTGAGCAAAAAGCCCTTATGCTCTACGATTTGGTAGTACAGAGAAGATTGCTGAGTCCTCCAGAAGTCTAGTATGGATACAAAAGAATTAGGTGTGTTATGCTTTACGGCCTGCTCTTGTCACTGCTCAGTGTCTGGACTAGTTCGCCAACAAGTAAGGTCCAGCACTTAAGATCCAATGAACATCAGATACAGCAAAAAAATGCCACTTCTGTGTGAACAAAGTACTAGACTTGTTCCTGAAAAGTCTGGCATATGTTTTGGCAAAAGTAAAGATTTGAGCCCAGCCCACTTTGGTAGCATGGAATAGCAGAAGTCTGTACAACGTGAGGGTGCTCTCCAGAGGTCCCCTGGACGTGGCCTCTGAGAGAAAGACTTAGCTCTGCAGAGTGCTTTCTGCCTCACCTTTGGTCTGGCAAGTCCCTCATGAGGCTTAACCCATCTAAACTAGCATTTCCTCAAAGGAAGTCTTTGACCCCTTGGCGCAGGTTAGGTTCACAGCACCTTTGTGCTGTTAAGTTACTTACAGGAACTGTCCATGTATGGGTGTCAGCTATTTTTAGGATCTTTATCATGATCTGTGTCTGGCATGTGCCTAGGTCAGAAAGCAGTTGAATGAGTGAAAATTTAGTAATTCTAGTTTTAGAAAATGTTAACACTGTTTGAAAAGAAGAATTAGGATTAAAGCCACATTTCAGTTACGTAAAATCAGTATGTACTTTATTTTTGTCTGCAGTTAGCAATTTGACAATTTCTTGACGAGGGAAATACTGGTCTTGAAAGTCGACCTTAAGGGTCTTCTTGAAGCCAGAGCTGCTGCTGTATGAGCACAGTCATGCAGACTTTCTCCATGTTTAGGTTCCGGTAAAATTATTTCAGAACGTGTATTAAATATTTTGTAGTAGTGTAATTGATTAGAAATGATGCCAGCAATTTAAAACATGGTTCCGTTTTCAAAATCTGGATATTGAATGTTTCTGAGTGAGTGACTTTATGATGGTGAAGGTACTTTTGTTTAACTTCGTTTCTTGCAAGTCTGGTGCTACATTAAGTGACAGTCATCCTCATGGATAAGTGCAAGGTTGTGTCAGGGTCAAAAGCGCATGTTTTCGACTGCTTAAGCAATGTGAATTTTAAAATTCACGTCCAGGAATGTGTTGTTGAGGATTGTTAAGTAGTAGAATCTTGTGTTACAAGGTTTTTGCATTCACATGAACTTTCACTCGTTTTTCAGAATCTCTTCCTAGAGACAGAGAACCCAATACAAAAATGGGAACATGTATGCATAATCAGGAGGAAGCAGTGCAGATGCCTAGTGAAACACTGAGAGCAAAAGTGGTACCTGAGAAAATTCCCCGCAGATGTGCTGCTGTTGCTGCAAATAAAATAAAGATAATGAGTAACCTAAAACAAACGATTTCAGGACCAGAAAATGTCTGGATTAGGAAGAGTAGCAGAAAACTGCCCCATCGAAACGCTTCTGCTGCGGCTAAGAAAAAATTACTGAATGTTTATAAAGAGGATGATACAACCATAAATTCTGAAAGTGAAAAAGAGCTAGAAGATATTAATAGCAAAATGGTTTTTTTAAGGCGGTTCAGATCCTGGAAGGAAAAAGCACAATAGTGACTGAGAATGTAGAAGTGGTGTCTGAAAGCAAGCAGGGGCCTTGAGTAAAGTGGCAGTCGCTTCTGCTCCACGCCCTGAATCGATCCCTTGTTGGCCTCCTTCGAGGAATTTTCTAAAAGCCATATTCCAGTGGTCAAAATGAGAGGAAGGCTTCCTCTCCCAGTGAGCTTGCACACAGACCCAGCCAGGGCATTCTCTGAGGAGGTAGACTGGAGCCTGTAGTCAGAGGCGGAAAAACAAGACAAAGGGCCAGTCATGAGAGTGCTGTTCTTTTCCAGAAAGCAAAGGCCTGGAAGAAATGTCTCGATTCGTTAGAGGAAGAACATGGGAAGTGTACAGGATATGTAGGAAAAATTTTAAGGACTTAAAACATTTCGGAAGCCCGACCCTATGCTAATTTTAAGGGTTTTCATTAGAATATAAAAATTCAGACCACCATGACTGTCATGTTACAGAAATAGAAAAGAAGGCACATTTCCTAGGAAGGTGCCAATGGGCCTGTGTGACTTCGGGTGGAACAAAAACTTCTGTCTCTTTGCATCACATCCCCAAAGGTCAAAACCAGGGAATTTGATGCTGGGGATGTTACTCAGTTCTGAAGTGCAGTGTTGGGAATAAGCAGTTCAAGAAAATCCATTAATGTCGTATTTTGTTTATAACGTTGGAATTTATACTGAATGATCACTTGGTATGACTAATTCAGGGATTATATATTTTTCTATGAAAGCTATGAATGTGACTCACACTTATTTCATGTAGCAGCAAAAATTAAGAAGCAGGCTTAGTTTTAATCAGAAAATAAAAAGTATAGCTTAAGATCAAATTGGTCATATTTTTAGATGATATAAAATCCTATCTTTTATGTTTCTCTACAGCACCTTAAAACAATTAAACACTGAGCAAATTTATTATAATCTTATCCAACAAATTTTAATGACAGCATGTCTGGTCGATTTCACTGTGGCCTTTGCTAGGATTAGAAAATTTGGTCATTGTACTACGGAGAATTTATTCACAGTGGGGTTTATTAATAGATATTTGTTGACGTTAAGCTCACCAGAGTGAATGTACTGCCAGTACTTTTAATATAGTAAGATGTTATTGGAAAAAATAAATTGTTACAAGCAAGTTGTTTTCCCACTTTAAAAATCTGTGACTATTAATACATGATTTGCATATGTAAATATGAAAAAGTAAAAGACAGAAACCTAGGTTTCTATTTCTTTTTCATAGACTAATGCATTTTTTTGGTTATACAGGTGGACCAAGGGTCTAAATTACCTGAGAAATTTGTGGCAGCATGCTTGTTTAAAAAAAGCTTTTTTGAAAAGTATAAGCCAGAATACTCTAACCTACAATGTGTGTCCATTTCTCTTTCGTAGTGTGCTTTAATTTAAAATGCTGATCTCCATTATCTTGTTAGTACAGGTGAGAAAGGGAAGAAATCTTAATAAACTGCTGTTAATTTTAGGTGCATGGGGTTTGATTTTTGAGCTTTAATGAAATGCATAAACTAATTTTCACTCCTCAATTTTCATTTCATAGAAATTTCTTATTGGGTATATCCTCAAGAAATATCATAAATAAAATACAAATAAGTCTGACATCACTATTTTATGCAAAAAGTGGACAGTTTGTGATGAATTTAAGTTTTGGGTTTATAATTTACTGTGCTAGGGTTAATTTCTGTCAGTATCTGAGATTGTATGGACAGCCTTTCATAATGGAATCCCTTTTCTGGTTTTGTATTTAATTTGAACATATATTTGCCTTTTCATTTTTAAAGTGCTTGGCCTTTTTTTTTGTAATTGCATGAAATAAGCATTTGTTTAAAACAACATTCTTGCAGAACTGTTCTCTCTGAATGTATGGAGAATTTAAATCGTAGCCAAATGTATTACCACTATATAATTTTTGTTAGATGTTTAGAAAAGATTTCTTTATAGTCTCATTGAAAAACCAAACTGAATATTTTACTGGTCAAATGACAAATTATTTAACCAAAGGACTAGAAGTGATGCCCAAATAGCTTCTTAGTCTGTAAGTCATTCTATTAGGCCAATTAACCAGTGTTTTAAAATACCATACTGGTAATCTTGTATATCCTTTCTCACTAATGAATACCCAGTTTCCTAAGCTCTTACTTGCTAGCGCTTTGGTCTTTGTGTGTTTATTCCTAAATGTTCATTTTTAAAAACGTGTAAAAATTTCTAAATACTGATTATATGTAAATAACTCTGTTGATCGTTATTTTTACACATCTTAAGACATTCCCAGCGATCGAGCTTTTTTTCTTCTTTTTAATCTCGAGGCACCCTGTGACCCCCATGAGTACTTCCCTTTCTGACTACCTAAGACTAAAATGCTGGCAATGCCATTTATTTCAGCAGAACTAAATCTAGGATACAGCTTTTATTTTTCATTGCAGTACTGGACAGTTTTCATTTTTAGTTAAATTACAGTACAATTGTCCCCTTTCCTCTCGCTTGCTTGTTTGTAACATGCTCTGTGAACTGTCTTCCAGCACATGGTTAAAAAAAAAAAGAACCAATTCAGAATCATAATCATACTTTCTTATTAATGGAAAGTTGCTTAAAACGAAAACCAATTTGTATTCGTTATAAATAGCCAGTTTTAAAAAATTTCATTTTTGCATTCTCATTAAAATGTTTTTTAGGTCAGCTTGACAATCACCAGCTTTTGAAATGCGGGTTCCTCCGTCCAGTACAGGTCTGGGGTTCGCACACCGCGACGCACTGTGTTGGGCCCGGGGCCGCCAAGCACCTGCGCGGTCAGGCGTGGAGCAGGCGCTCCGCACAGTCGAGCGCCGCCGGCCGCCCTGACGGAGGACGAAGGAAGGACCTACGCTTGTGCTCGTCACCGAGCGGCACGGACGGGGCTGGGACGGGGCTGGGGCTGGCCAAGCTCCGCTCGCTTCCCGCCCCTCTAGCCCGCGGTCCTCCAGCGTCTCGGTCTCCCCGCGCCTTCTGGCCGCGGAAAAGAAACCGAGAGAGGCTGGGGAGCAGGGGGCGTGGCCACAGTCGGGGGCGTGGTCTGCGCAGCAGCGCATGCGCTGCCTCGCCGGCCACGGTTGGGCCGAGCAGGTCCTGCCGCTGTTATGGCAGCCACGTTCTTTGGGGAGGTCGTGAAAGCGCCGTGCCGGGCGGGCACGGAGGACGACGAGGAGGACGAGGAGGAGAGAAGACGGGAGACGCCCGAGGACCGGGAGGTGCGGCGGCAGCTGGCGCGGAAGAGGTAAGGCGCGGGGCGGGCGAGGCCCACGCGCTCTCGGCCGGGTCCCCTCCCTCCCTGCAGCCTTGCGACCTTTCCACTCTGAATGTCCAGAGCTGAGGGCCACGGTCGCGCTCCTCGTTTGTCGTGGGTCTGCTCCGTGGATTCCCCGATTCTGTTTTTTTTCCTTTACTTTGAGACGGGGTCTGGGTAAATTCCCCAGGCTTGACACTAACTTGCGGTCCTCCTGCCTCAGCCTCCCACTATGCCGGGCTTGCAGTCACTCCCATTCCATTAAACACGTTTTTTATTCTCCACCCGGTCTGTCAGGTGGAGTTGTGTGTCAGTAGTAGGGGGTGCCCTGCCCTTAACGTTATTTCCAAACACAAAAGTGGGAGAATAGCGACGTAACCCCTGACTCCTACACAGTCATGTCAGTTCAAGTTAGGAGGGTTTTGCCACATGTATTTTCTTCCTGTTACCATAGCCGTTCACCTCGACATTTTTCAGAGTGCATGTCAAAAGATTTAGGCATTTTTTTACATATGCTATTAGCAGTGATTTTTCAGTAAAAATTGTGTCCACTGGGCACAGTTACCTAATTTTCTGAAACATGGGACTTTTCAGTGGCTATTGTAAATTCCAACAAAGGCCTTTATACGTTGCCTTACACGTTGATGGTTCATTTCATAGAGAGCGTGTTCACAGTCCTCCATCCTTTGTGTGTGTGTTAGTTACTAGAGATTAAACCCAAGTCCTTTGGACTGAGGTACATCTTTAGCACTGAAACTTTTTTTTAAATTTTGAGACAGGGTCTCCTAAGTTGCTGGGTTGCCCTGGCTGGGCTGGAATTTGCTATCCCCCTCCTTCAGCCTCCCAGAGTGCTGGGATTACAGCTCGGCTCCCCCTTCCTTCCTCCTCCCGAGGGCTTTGGATTTGTCTAATTGTGTCCTCTTGGAGTTATTTAATAACACGAGTCAGTCACCTGCATTTTCCTACATGAATGTTTGTGTTGGAGGGCTGGGCAGATTCACCTTCAATATTTTGTGGACAGGAAAGCTTGGAAGTGGTGCTTTTTGTTTCTGATTGTGATGTGAAAATAGACCAGTGGGTCAGGTGGTGTGGTGGACTTACTGTAGTCAGCCTGCGTAGGAAGGCCCAGCTGGACTGAGTGATGCGGTTCTGGGCGTAGAGGATCCACCTGAGGATTGTTGCCCACACAGCATAAAGGAGAACGGGAGCAGAAGATAGTTGCCACCTGTTTCCCAGAAGGTCTGCTGCAGCTGGTTCTCCTGAAGGGGACTCAGCTGGTTTCATCACAGAAGGAGCCTTGCCGTTGTTGGGCATGGCTGCAGTTCATTTCAGGGGAGCTCTGGTCTTCATCTCTGCTGCGGGTGTCATACCCTGGCTCCAGGATAGATTTCTTCAGCCTTTTAGTGCAGGCGTGGACTTATGTGAGACACTGCCGTGGGCTCCCAGCCCTTGATTGGATCTCTCAGGTCTTCAGTGCATAGATAGATGTTCTGCACTCTTCTGCATTTGGCTTGTGTGCGTGAATGTAGTGATGTGTAAATGTCTTGTATTAAATCTCCTTTCTTGCAAACCATTGACTCTGGAAAGGTAACTAATAACAGGTGGGCAGCATGAGGTTTATATGCAGTGGTTTTATCTGTTATCATTGTCTGAAGCTATTATTTCTTTACGATTGTAATTAAAGGCCTTATAAAATTAAACTGTGCATTTTTCCTGTTAGTAAGGGCACTAACATACAGATGGTACCTTTCCTCCTCGTATGATACTAATTGTACTTAAGTTGCTGCAGGTTCATCTTGTTTCTTGTGTTAGGGAGGTGCGGCTTCTTCGAAGACAGACAAAAACATCTCTGGAAGTTTCTCTGCTGGAAAAATATCCCTGTTCCAAGTTTATAATTGCTGTTGGAAATAATGCGGTAGGTAAGTGAAATGGGGAGGGCGAGAAATCTGTTGAAGTAACAAAATAATGAAGTTACTTGTTTCTTAGCACGTAAGATTTCAAATGTTGGGTACCTAAAGTCAGACAGAACATCTGCGTTCCTGAGTAAACATGGAGCCCACCAAAAAAAGGTGTACACACTTCAGGAAAAGAAAAACTTGTATAAATATTTTATTTTATTTATTTATTTATTTTTTTTGGTGGTGCCGGGGATTGAACTCAGGCCTTTGTGCTTACAAGGCAAGCACTCTAATCACTGACCTAAATCCCCAGCCCCTATATAAATATTTTAATTCTAAATTTATCGAGACATCATGAGATTGATACAAGTTACCTTTGGCCTCTACAATTACAAGAGGTGCTCAGAGTGGCGGCCATCATCCTCCAGACATTTATTAGTGTGGCGAGCTGCTGCTCGGGTGACCTGGTCACGGAGACTGCTGCACGTGCCTCTTCAGTGTCTTCTCTACGGCCCGCAGTGTTTGCTGCGATATCGACATCCTCAAGGGCCCCCCGTGTGAGGGTAACACCGACTGTTGAAAAACAGCGCACCGTTTTTCTTTTCCTGAAGTGTGTATACATTTTTTTTTAGCAGACTCTGTATTTCACCTGATCATAACTCTCTGTTTCACCTGGTCAGACTCTGTATTTCACCTGACCATATTTTTAATACACCTAAAAAATAAGATTTAAGGAAATTCCTGGCTTCAGGAACTTGCTACTCAAGGAAATGTTTCCAGTGTGTTGAGGTATCTAGGTTTGCATGTCTGAAAGTTAACAGATCCCTTCGAGAACATGAGAATTCTGAAAATAATAATCACTGATATTTTTGAGTGCTTATGTTAACTGTCTGTGTTCATTCACTCGGCCATCATTGCTCACTTGCTTTCGCTGGAGCAGTGTCCAATGCATGTACACAGGTAGCTTTATAACTTTAGGGTGCTCGGGAGAGCGTTTGGGAGCCCCGGGTGGAAGATGCCGCTGGTGCCTGGAGAGCCGAGGAAGCGCACGCGCACGACTCGTTCATGGGAAGCTCTCCTGGCCTGACGTTTTCGGGCACTTGCTAGGCCGTGGGAGTGTGGTGAAGGTGTCCCGTGCTGTGTGCTCTGCGCCTGGCTGTCGTGTCCTGCTCGGGGCCTGCGCTGCCCGAGGGGCTCCGTTATCTTTTCTGCAGAACAGTAGCACGCAGTGGCCTGGAATGACTATTTCGGCCCTGGAATTCTTGGCTAATTTGAGCTTGCTTTATTGCACAGAAAATATAATTTGCAGAGCTGGGCACTAAGTTGCATGAATTACTTTTTTCCACAGCATTTTTGTCATCCTTTGTTATGAATTCAGGAGTCTGGGAGGAAGTTGGTTGTGCTAAACTCTGGAATGAATGGTGCAGAACGGCGGACGCTCTACACATGAGCCCCACAGAGGCTTACTGTGTGTTTTATGGACTCCAATCCAGCCCTTCGGTACGTGGGACTTGACCTGTCCGTCTAAAAGGTAGTCCCCGAGGTGTCAGTTATGGTGTGTCCGCTGGGAGTGAGCCTCAGGGTTTCAGGCGCCAGGCCTCGCTTGCTGTCCCAGCAGCTGTTCGGAGATTAACTGTAGAAGCGGCTTCACTCTGAGATTTTAAGGCAGACAGGCCGATGGCAGAGCCGGGGAAGGTGGTCGCTGAGTGTGTCGGCCAGCTTTTGGCCGCTGTAACACACACTCGAAACACTGGGCTTACGGAGAGATAAGGCTCACCGCTTCGGGGTCCCTGCTGGGGCAGAGCCCTGTCTGGGAGGGGCCAACACAGGGCGCAGCAGAGCTGTTTGCCTCCAGCCAGGAAGTGGAGGAGACCGGGGTCCCGCCGTGCCCACCCAGGGCCCAACTCCAGCCACCCCGAAGCCTTCCCTGAGACGGCTTTGCTCCGCAGGTTTACGCTGCCCCGGGAGCGCCAGGCTGAGAGAGACTTTGGGGGCTGGTGTGAGCTCGGAGAAACTCGTGGGCCTTTGGGGCCCTTCCACACCTGTCCGCAGCAGTGTACGCTGGTGTTCACGTGGTGTGAGGTGTGGCAGTGTGGCTGTGTGAAACTTGACCAAAAACTTGAAATTTGGCTTTCTAGGTTTTGCTGTGTCAGTGCAGTTGTTACGTTGCTGAAGATCAGCAGTATCAGTGGCTGGAGAAGGTAAGAGAGGTGAAAACCCTGGACCAGCTAGACTGTAGGCGTCGCCGGCTTCAGGGCTCAGTGTCTTTCACTTCAACCTGTGCAGGCAGATTTCTGAGTGATGAAAACAGCATTGAGATTCTGTCCTATCCAGTCAGAACAGCTCTCACCAAGAATACAAAAAAAAAGCAGGTGCTGGTGAGGGTACAAAAAAGACCCCTTCCGCGCTGGTGGGGAGACTAGGCTGGCACAGCCACTGTGGAAATGGGTGCGGCGTTTCCCAGAACTGCAAGGCAGACCCCCGCCGTTCCGGCCGTGGCTCTCGTCAGTGTTCTGGAGGTGCCACCGGTAGCTGTGTTAATCAGCTGGCCTGTTCACCAGGCTGGCCTGCGGTGTGAGCCTGGAGTGCTGCCTGCACACTCACTGGGGTAGAATTCAGCCAGCGAGAAGACATCCTGCCTTTTGCGGGAAAACGACGGAACCAGAGATCAGCATATTAAGTGAAATAACCCAGACTGGGACAAGTTGGGCGTGTCGCCGCTCGCGTGTGGGATCTAGGAGGGGGAGGCGCAGTGTTTAACTGGGAGGGAGACTGAGGCAAGAAAAGGTGTGGGTAGGAGGATGGACATAAAGTTTGATACATGACTGAAAATGTCACAATGAAACCCAATATCGTGCATAATTAATATGCACTAATAAAAATATGAAGGAAAGGAATTTCGATGTTCTTTAAAATACTGGAGTTCATTACAGAGTGTAGAAAATAACTCATTCATTTAGCAGGATCCACCTGACAGGTGGAATCAATCTTGTGCTAAGGGGTCTAGGCCACAGAAGTAACAAAGCCGGGTGTGGTGGTTCCCGCCTGTGATCCCAGCACTCGGGAGGCTGAGGCAGGAGGATCACATGAGTTCATGGCCAGCCTGAGCTACATAGTGAGACCCTGTCTCAACCCCTGCCCCCCAAAAAGAAAAAAACATAGTTGGATTCTTTCCATCTATCTTGTTGTTATTTTGTTTGAAAGAAAAGCAAGCTAGTCACGTAAAGGGTCAGTGTCACAGCTGCAGGTGAAAACCTGCGTTGATGATGGTGGACGGGCTTGACGTTTGAGGGGCGGCTCTCGTACCTCGGCCGCTGCCCACTCCGGACTCCAGGAGGTGACATTTCTTTCTTTTAGCATTAGGCAGACGAGTCTTCCTCTGTTGGGAAATAGTGCATGTGTGCATGATCGCTCTGTCTCTCTCTATAGGTATGTGTAATTTTTTTTTCTAACTTTTATTTTTAAAGTGCTGGGAATTGAACCTGGGACCGGAGGCATGCTAGGCAAGTGCTCTAGCACTGAGCTCTACCCCAGCATTTTTTTTTTTTATTTTATTTTAAACCAAGAACATATATTGGTACATTTTACATACAATGGTCACATTCATCACATTTATTTCGTACCTATACATGATGCATCTTGGTTCTCCCCCCTCTCCCCCGCCCCTCCCCTCTGTTCCCTCCCTCCCTATTTACAGCAGGTTTATTCATAATTTTCCATATTTTCCCTTTCCTTTCCTTTGTTGCCTTTCTGCTTTTCCCCGTCTTTCTTTCTAGTATTCCTCTCCTTTGTATATTATCTTCCTTTTATATGATATCTATTATACCTCTTTGTCCTTATTTACAGTTATGGTTTCTCATATCAGAGAAACAATTCGATGTGTGCTCATGAGTGTCTGATTTATTTCACTTAAGAGTATGTTCTCAAGGAACATCCATTTATATACGAATGACTCTAGTTTAGCCTTTTTTATGGCTGTGTAGTACTCCATTGTGTAGAAAAACCACATTTTCTTTAACCATTCGTTGGTTGTTGGGCATTTAGGTTGTTTCCAAGACTTAGCTATTACAAATTGTGTTGCTATGAACATGGTGGTGCATACATCCTTGTGGTATGACGATTTTAATTCTTCTGGGAAGATCCCCAGTAGGGGAATAGCTGGGTCAAATGGAACCTCCAGTTGTAGTTTTTTGAGGAATCTCCATATTGATTTCCAC